>JAMXBD010003776.1:0-102780 GCA_024138025.1 Combretum micranthum | reverse complement strand
AAATAAAACAAATAACCCCTCCCCCATGCTATGGCCGGCGCCCCCCCTTGTCCCCCTCTCCCTAATTTTTGTTCAATTTTATTTATTTAAATCACACAAAAATCCTCAACATTTTCCTATAAATACCCCCCTCCTCTTTCACTTCTTTCACACATTCACTACCCACAAATTCTTACCAAAAACTCTCTCAATTTTTCCTCTCAAAGCTCTCTCAATTACTATCTCAAAACTCTCTCAAAATAATTCCACAACAACTTCCACCAACAACAAAAAACCCATAACCACATAACCATATCAAAGTCTTCTTTAGGTAACCCTTTATAATTCTTTCTTCTTCTTCATGTCATGTAACTTTACATGACCATAGTGTGAGTTTCTAAAGACTACAAGTTATGGAAACTACATTATGTTCATGTATTGTTCTTGTTCATGCCAATCCATTTATGTTGTTTTTATTATTGTTTATATATCTATACATATTCTTTAGAGCATATAAGCTCACTTGCAATTTATTTATTTCATGCAAAGCAATTTATTTACTTTTCCATTGCAATTTATTTATTTATTCCTTGTTGAAATTAAGACTAGTCTCTAGTCTTAGACTTGTCCTCATCAAGTCAAAACAAGCTTTTCTTTCTTTCATTTTATTTATTATGGGACTAGTCTATTTCTTAGTCCCGGGACCTTGAAAAAGCTAAGACTCCAATACTTGACTTTATTATTTATGCTTTATATTATTTTGTTTATTATTATTCTTCATAATCATGTTCATTTAGATTGTTGTCCAAAAGTTTTATTTTCTAAAGATAATTAAATAAAAGAAGCTTTTTGTCACTTAGGAATAAGTTCATAGATAACGAAAATAAACTCATTCATTTTCAAGTTACAAAAAGAATTCACTATGAATTTAGAAACTATTTTTACTTAAAAAGCTACTTAAATCTTTGTTACTCTACCTTGTTTTCAAGAGAAAATATTTTTTTGACAAAAATGGTTCTTTTCAAAGAAAGAAAATAAGATGAATAACTAAGGAATTTTTAAGTAAAGACCTTTGCAAACAAATAGGCAAAGAAAATTATGGTTTGAAAATAATAAAGTTATTTCTTTTAGTTACAAGAGGAAATTAATAGAATTATAGAAATTAGTTTTTCTACAAAAAGTCCTTAATTGTTCACATTGTTTTTATGAAGAAAACAAATTTTCATGCATGGATGATTATTTTTGAAAATGAGAAAAAGAATGAGAAATATCGTAAGGAATTTTTGCAAAACAAGTAAACAAAGGAATTTACACAAAAAAATGAAGAATAGCATATTTCCTAGAAAACTTCAAGTATAGTATTAATATACTTAGAAAGTAGAAAATTTTATTACTTGGAAAGAGTAAATAAAACCAACATAAAACGTTTTTAGAAAAAAAGAAAACAAGGTATTCATTTCAAAGAAATTTACAAAAACAATTTCCGAAAAGCTTCAACCCGACATTGTTTTACCTAAGAAAATAATTGGACAACAAGACACTTGAGCATGCTTAAATATGAGTTATATAGTTATAAAAAGAGAATTTTTCAACTATATAGATAACTAAGTATTTATCAAACAAATTTTGATTTCTTGAACCAAAGTTGTTTTTACTTGAAAATCCGTGGTGAATTTTGTCACCACTATTTCAGAGCCTATATGGCTTTGTTTGATGGAAATAATTTTGGAAATGGGTAGATCTTTTCGAGTAGGTAGAAATCGGTATATTATATGCGCGATTCCGAGTTAAAATGACCAAGTTATGGCCATTTTAAATTGGAACATTCTTCTATACGAACTTTAACGTTCTTTGACATTGTTTAGTCAAAATTCAAGAAAATCATCAAGAAAAACTCATTGTGGGTATTTTCTTTGGATAGGTGACCTCGAGGAAGGATTTCTGCACCCCGAGAACTATTACGATTAAGTGGAGTGTGTGAACGACTCATCCGCTTAGAGGAATAGACGTCAATGGCATCGTGAGTTATTCCCCGTTATTTTTCATACTCTTGATTGTGCTTGTAAAATTAGTTGCACTAGAATTTAAGAAAAATCAAAAGGAAGTGTATGATAATATGTTGAAAGAATACTAAGCATATCGAAACTCGATTTGTTTGTAATAAAGTTGTATGTGAATTTATATCTTGAAATGTTTGAAATTGATTGATCACTTGAAAGAATTTAAACGTAACTACTACACTTTAATTAAAGAAATTATTCATGCACTTCATATGTTGAGTCACATTGGATTCACTACTATACAATTGGTGGGACAAGTGTATAATAGTCGTGGTAGACATAACCAGTATATCATGTCAGTGGCGAGTAGAGCCAGTAAGAACTACTTAATTTGATGGCTAGTAGGAGCCTGTAATAACTACAAGTTTGTGATGGCTAGTAGGAGCCTGTAATAACTACAAGTTTTTGATGGCGTATAGGAGCCGGTAAGATCTATAAAAGTGTTTTTAAAAAGTTGTGGCTGTAATTGGCCTGAATACCCAACCCCGAATGAAGGGCGTAAATTCATTCAACATATGATTCCCGGAAAGTCATATATCTTGTATGCTCACGTAGTTGTTGCATTTCATACGTTTGAATAATAAACTTGATTGATAATTTAGTTCGAGTATGAATTTTGGGATTTACTCACTAAGCCTAGTAGCTTATACCCTGATAGATATCTTTTGCAGTTCCCTTACTTATGGTTAAGGCCACGTGGACCATGCGGGCAGGTAATCCCTTTTGAACATTAGAAATCTGGATAAAGTATAGCTTAGCATTAGCATGTTAATATGTATATAATAGATTAGTAATTTAGGGTGTTGTTCCTAAGTTTGTAAAGTCTTTGCCATGAATGAATAATTATTGTGAATCCTCTTTTCTTAATATGTTTTTATATCTCCTTAAACTTCATTATTCCACATATGGTCCTCTAAAATTGTGAAAGTAAGCCTTACACTTGATAAAAAAGCTTTTGGAAATGACTAAGGTTGTCATACTTAAGCTTTAATATTAAGTGTGGCGGACTGTCACGTTTAGGATACCCATTGGGGCGTGACAATTGGTGTACGAATGTCAAATCAATCGATAGTTGGATTTTCCATTTTGTTTTGAGGGTTTTCTTTTTCTCAAGATTAAGAATTCTCGTGTTTGACCTAATTTAAAATTTGGTTTTTAACTTGGGTTGATTTTTGGGGTTTCGGTTTCGGTGTTAGACTTCTACGATTATTTTCTATGAATTATAAAAATTTAAGGGGTTTATAATATCAAATACTGATACAGAATAATTAAGCACTTATAAGGATTCAATTAAATTATTGAACGACACAATAATTAATATAATGGGCTTAGTCTAATATCAAGTAATTGAGATCAGCGCTTTTAATTTTAGGAAGGCTTCTCTTACAGAAAATGTGATTAGAGGAATTTTCTGATAATATCAAAAAGGACTAAGCCTTATAAAATTCGAAACACCTAACTAGGAAAAATAAGATGAATTAAAAAGAGTAAACTTACATTTATGATGCACCAAGTATAACTGAAGCATTATAAATAATAGTGTAATAATAAATATCTATTATCTCTTTTCATAGGAAAATAGATCAATTCTGGACTTCCAGTAGCATATTCCAATAGTTTAACAAGGACTACAGGTGAGTTACTTTGACTTTATCACATTGTTTGTGCTTGTAGCATAGATGCATTTGGAATAACATATATATTTAATTAATATGCATGTGGGATTGGGGATAATGCATGATGCGTGGTGTATGATTGAATGCCAAATTATCATAATATAAGTGACAATTTTATTGTATGATAAATATTGTATGAAACATGTTGATGTTTGTCTGTAAATAGTGTGATCACCTTAAACTTGATTAACAACTACTAGTACTATAAATGAAATGGACATGCATCGCATGATTTGCATAAACTGCATTTGAGTATGTGGCAGCCTACTACGTGTTAGTATTTCGGTTCTTTGGTAATGCTTGGTTTTTCTAGGCAAGAGGCTATTAGTTCTACGCAAGATTAACTTTGTTCCATCGGTTCCATGGGAACTAACTGGTAATGAAGGATGCCGCCTATGGTATCTCTATGAAATGACTAACACTTAGTGCAGTTTCTAAGGCTTAAAACATGAATTGAGTGCCAAAATATAAATAACATAGAGATAGAACTACAGTTAGGATTGTGGCTTCCTGTATACTTAGTCTCTCCTAGACAGGTAGGCCATAGTATTGTGTTCCTTCCTAACCCCAATGAGAGGGCATAAATCTACATCATGTTTGGATTCCGAATATCCAAACTTGTACTTGCTCATATGGTTGATTATTGCATTACATACGCTTTGTTAATCAAACATGTTTGTTGTTGCTTGATGTGTGGTCTGGTCAAGTTATCTCACTAACCCCGTAGTCCGCTCACTCCCAACAGTTTTTGTGCAAGAATAACGTTAGTGAGATTGGGCTAGGAATGTGTGAAGAGTGCTTTTCCACCAGATTTACTAGAATTATAAATGTAGGTTATGATAAACTTGGCATACAAAATTTGATGGTTTGTACAAACATGTAAATGTTGTAAATTTGTTAGTTGTTACCTAATTTTCATTATTTGGCAGGGGACACTGATTCTCTGCGATCCTAGCAAATTATGGAAAAATCGAAATCCATCATGAAATTAGATAAAGATCTTATATCTATATTATATAATGTAAATAAATGTAATGCCCTAAAATAAGGCATTACAACCTACCACGTGTCATCTCTGAATAGGACACGTCAAGGCTCTAATATCTACAAATTTTCAAATATCACTTGTAAACACACATAAAGTATCTCATTAGATACTTAACACAACCTATATAACCTGAAACATATCTTCTAAACAAACTTCTGATTTAAAACAATCATACAAGTTGGCAATACCATGCCAACTAAACCAAACCACCAATTCATAATGAAAACCTTCTTTACAACCTAGAACTTCCTACAACATAAAATCCTAAAGTTTTCACATAAAGCATAAACAGATGATTTCCAAGTCTTCAATATATCTAAAGACTTCTCTCCTTCCATGAACCTGTAAACTGTAAATCTAACTCTCAACTGGGTAGTCAGGTCTACTATCGTTCCCCTTATCAAAGATAAAATCATAACCCTAAAGATCATATACAATGTCTTCATCACCTACACCTAAAATATTAAAAAAGTGAGCTGCGAAGCCCAGTACAATAACTCCAATCCTTTAAAGCAAATGCAAATGCACATGCAACAGGTATATATATCAAATGCACTTAGTCTAATGCAAGCAATCAAATTGTTATCTTTTTATAGTCAGCAAATCAACACAGTTTAGAACTATGTATACTCTAGTCCCGAACTCGAAGTAACTCATACTTCTCTTTAAAAACAATAAACTCTTTGAAAATAAGGTAATTATATACATATATGGATGAGTAGGTACTCCCCAAACATCCCTGTTTCCTCCTAATTTTACCGGAATCATCTCTATGCATGAGTCCACTTGGGACAACCTCACACATAAATCATCAGGGCGCCTCACCACTATTACTGTCTGCCAGGTCTTTATTGGTCAATGCCAAACACAACTAAGCAGACAATTAGTAAGTTAAACAAAATTAAGTTCATTATAAATTTCTATACCTATAACCAATCAAGCAATACTAATCTTACAAGAAAAAACAACAAGCAGGGATTGGTCGTACCTGGATTCACTTCAACTCCAATCCCACCAACAGAACTTCTATCAGAAAAGAATTCCTAATCTTACAAGAATTCCTAATCCACAACATATATTAATCAATTCGATTTCATGCACATAATAAAATCCTAATCCTGAATTCCATAAATTTTACTCCTAATCATAGATCTATAAAAGATCAACACATGTTCTTTTGTTCACAATTCAGTAAAACCTTCAAACACATCTTTCACCAAAATTCTTAGTTATCTCCACAATTCCTTCAATATAGATTCTCAATTAATAAAAACAATTACTAGAAAAGACTATAATTTTAGGACCACAAAGGTTTGTTTAGATCCACACTTATCTAGACGTGCAGATCTCGTTTGAACAAAACCTTAATTCAAACAAACAATAAACTACGATCATAATCCTATAATTTGCTAATATTGAGAAATTACAAATTCTAAGATAGATCTTACCTTTAATTGATCCTAGATTCTATTAGATCTTAAAAAAACCAAATCTTGAATCAGAATAGGGTTCTTCCTCGAAAGCTCCTTCAAAAACCACAAGCAGAATCCTAACAAAGATGTAGATTTCTTGAATCCTTGAAAAATCATGATTAGATCTTCTTACCTAAACCAAAATCTTGATCTCCTCTTGATGAAAAACTCACAATAGATCTTTTTAGAGAGATTTCTAAATTTAGAAAGAAGAGGAATAGGGTAAAGATATAAATAAACTTTTGTGACCCTTCAATTTCCATAACAGTACTTTGGAAATAAAAAGACAAGAAATCCTTCAATTCTTGTAACAGCACAAGAAATGAAAAGACATGAAACTCTTCAATTCTTGTAACAACACAGAAAACGAAAAGCACCTCATATATTATATGCCTGCCATATAATACACATAAATAAAACTTATAAGGATTGACCATAAAACCCTCTTATTTTTAAACGTATGACAACTTTTGCCCTTTATCATAATTTATTGAAGATTTACTATTTTTAAAGACTTCTTGACCATCATCAATGCGAGGGATGATTATTATATATCTCAATTATTAGGAATGACCAAAATTTATCTCTCTTTAATTAACAAATGACATTTCTTTGCCCTTCTTTATAAAATATTTTTCTGTATATTACATCTCTCCCCCTAAAAGAAACTTTCGTCCTCGAAATTTACCTAAGTCACTATCTCCTTTTTACCCATGCATCCATCAGTTCTCTGTCACTCCTTTTCTTCTTGTTTTGATTCTTTACACCATATTAACCCATCTTCATGTTTATATATGCTAGCTAGAATTTAATTCCATCGATGTCTCTTTAATTCTTAACTTTTACCACTCAATTTGGATTCACTTCCTCCGTTACTTCACAACATCTCTTGACTATAACTTAAACTTATTAAGAATATTCATCAAGAAATCTTGCCTCAACCTCATTGTATTAAATCTCCAATTCAGTTTCCTCGAGCGATGTTTAGAAAGCTAAAAATCTCATTGTAAGCCCCAGAAAATTTCAGTAAATAATTCCAAAATGAACTTCGAAAATAAACCCTAAAATCACTCCAAATTAAAATTGAACTTCGACTAGTCCCAAATCACGAACGAATCCAGTAATTTCTTAATCTTGAGAAAAAAAAGGAATCCTTAAAATTAAAATAAAAACTCAATAGTCTTCAAATTCAAAACCACTACGTACGACAAATTCCATACTTAACTCTGAATTGTAAAATCAAGTAATATAGAACCCAAAAACAAATTATTAAAAAGTAAATAACGATTAACTTTCAAAATAAAACCCAATTCAAAAAGTCCGAAAACGTTGAGAGATATTAAATACCTACAAAATAAAATTTAAAATAAATTTCTCAAATTAAATATGTTGTATAAACATAAATTAATCAGTTTTTCATTGGCAAAGATCTAAACCAGAGAATCACCCGGAAACCCTAAGTGAATACGGTAGTTTAAGTCGGCAATCTCGCGCCCTTAACCTAGAGGCCGAGGTGTATTTAAGTGTGTAGAATAGCTTGTATAATATAAGTTTGCTTTAAAAAAAATCAGATTGGTAAATTTTTGACCTATTTTGAACCCGTTCGGATACAGACTTTGAAAAGCATGTCCCGGGACTCGAGATATAAAAAATATACCATTAATACCGTTAGACTTGTATTTTTATAAGATTTCTAAAATATTAGTTTTATAATTTTTCAATAACTAGAATTATCTGATTTTGCGATTTTATTCGTATTTCATTACTACGGTAATTAATTAGTTTTTTGCACTATTCACTTCTATTTCATTACACAATTTTATTATTCTTATAAACCCTTATATTTTTAGATAATATTTTATATATTATAGAAATTTTTTTTTTCTAAAATTTAGTTAGTTTCGAGTTTTTACAGCAGTTTTTTTTAAGACTCATATAAAAATAAAATAATTAATTTAATAATTGAAAAATATTTTTATTTTCATAAAATAAATTTTTAGAATTTTTTGGGTTATAAAAATATCATTTATAGCTCATATTCGCGTATTTTGATCATACCGTAACTTATTTGATAATTCACTAAAATAAATTAATTAATTCTTATTTTAATTATGAAAATCTGCTACAAATATTTGGAATAAATTTTATTTTTATTTTATTTTATTTTATTAAGAAAGTACTCTTATAACCTATACTTTTAAGTACACTTTCACATATAACTTCTTTTTTACTTCAATCTTTCTACACTTATTCCACACTTCATGGTAGAAATTTTGACTTCTTTTTGCTGCCCTTGTTCCTTTGATTTTCTCCCAATTTACTAAAATAAATCTATTCCAATCCTTCTTAAAGAAGCAACACATACATTAATTACACATTATAATTTCAAGTTGAAAACCAACCAAATCCCCTCCCTCTCTCCTCTCTACTTTCACTGCAACACTCCTCTTTTTGCTGCCCTTGTTTTATTTTTTTTCTTCAATTAATACACTCCTCCTCTCCATTTAATGCCTCTCATTTATTTCTTTTCATTCCTTTGAAACCCTATCTCATTTACTCTCTCTTTTCCTCTCTTTTTCCTCTCTTTCTTTCTTCTTTTGTTCTTGTTCTTGCAAGAACACAAGCTGCCCCCATTTCTAAACCTTGCCTCCATACTTCATTCTTAAAGCTTCCATAAATGATATAGGTAAGGTATAGTGAGAGTTTCATGCATCAAATGACCTTCCATAAGCCTAAAAGCTAAGGATGATGATGCCAAAATGAAACACTCCTCTTAGCCATGCTTATTATCTTGTATCAGTATTATTTTCTTGCTAAAGTATTTATATCTTGTAGATCTAACTTTTTGTAGCTTTGATTTTTTTTATGCTTTAGATCTTGTTATTTGAGTTATTATTTTTGTTATTGCTAATGATTTATGCACATATTCATCATTCACATAACCATCATAGTGTTCATGCATTTATAGCTAGATCTAGTTGTTTTAGGTTCATAAATACATTAGGCTTTTGTTTTATGTCATAAATAACTTAGTAACATGATGATAGTAGGAAAGTTTTAGAAAGCTCAAGATCTATTTTATTTTCAAACAAAATCATTTTTGAAAATTCGGATAAAAAGGAACCATATTTAAAAAATTTTTTCAACTTCAAAATGTGTATTTTTCATTTAAAATGAAGGGCTTAGGGAATAGATAACATGAATGAATGATTTTGATGAGTAAGGTTTAGATCTATGAGTTTATAGTTTACTACTATGGATTTCTTTTATATTCATATTCATATTATGTGTAGATCTTAGATTTGAACTTGAATAAAAATAGTAAAATTCGTATCTTGATAAAACCTATATTTAAAAAACCACTTTCCAAGTCTCAAAATGGAAGTTTTAATTGAGAAAATGAAGGTTTGGTAATGTATATCATCAAGACTTGTTTTTACAAGAATCAAAGGTGATTTTCAAAATAAAAATCTTATTTTCGGATTTAGGCCAACCTAGTTTAAAAACATGTTTTCCAACTAAAAAATGAAGATTTTATTCAAGAAATGGAAGGCTCTTAAGATAGGATATAAAATGATTTTTCCTAAGTTTAGATGATTATATCAAAAGATATGTCCAAAAATAAATTTGGTAAATTCGGATCTCAACCAAGACCAATTTTGAAAACCCATTTATCAACTCAAAACTCATGTTTTATATGAAGAATGAAGGGTATAGGTAATAGGTACCATTAAGTAGTGATTTTTACAAGATGAAATGAATTTTGATGAGATGAATGTGTAAAACATGAAGTAGAATCAAGATGGAAAATTTTGAGTTAGTAGTCAACTTGTAAAATTCGTAACTTTGATGATGCCCATGAAAACACCTATTATCCAAGTTCAAAATAAAAGTTTTATGTATTAAATAAAGTCCTTAAGTAATAGGTATAGTAAAGTCTTAAATTTAATGCATTAAACAAGGTTTTTTCTAAAGAAATCATTCAAAAAGTGGATTTCTAAAAATTCAGATTTTTGAGTAAATCCTATTTAAAAACATATTTGCAAAGTGCAAAATGCAAATTTTTATGTAAAAATGAAAGCTTTAGGTAGTATATGTTATGAAGATTCAATTTTAACTAAGATAACTAGAAATTCCTAAGAATAAATTCCAAAACACTAGTGTGATGTCAAAGTTAGAAAACTAGATTTTTCATAAGTAGTTATTATTGTGGTCTTGCAAAATAAAAAGTTATAAAATTTTCTTTTAGCAAAAATCATCAAGATCATGCATACATTAAACTCATCACATGTCATTCATGTTAGGAAATCATTCATATTTCATGTATTCTTGAATTATCAAATAGGAACATTTCAAGCAATTACAAAACTATTTGTCGGAAATGGAGATCGTTACTGATAAGATCTGATCCCTCTGTTTTGTGACCTAAATATTTTCAAAACTTAAAAATAATATTATAATTAGATAGATCTTTTGAAGTAGATAGAAATCGATATATAATTTGCAAAATTCTGAGTTAAAATGATCAAGTTATGGCCATTTTAAGTTGGAATTTGCGCTTAGGATGAGAATTACGAATTTAATAGTTTGTATAAGATAGTTTGGATTAGTTTGAGTTGAAATACTTATTAGAGTATTTCTTTCTTTTTAGGTGACCCCGAAATCGACGATTCTATACCACCGGATTATTTTTACTAAGAGACCGGTGATCCAATGGCCGAGTGAGTTTTCCTTTTCTTTTGTTACCTTGCTTGTGCTTGTAGCTAGTTGCACTAGAATTAGGAAAAGATAAAATTGTGATGAGTTATGGTATAATCTTGGTTGAATGAATGATAAGTATATCGAGGCGAGACTTGTTGTAAAATTATTGTATGAGTTAGCATAGACTTGAATTGTCTGAAATTCTCTATGATCACTCTTAACCTACATAATTAATATGCTACGATTATATGAATAAACTGTGCATGTATATCACATGTTGAGTCATATTGCATTGCTGATATACCTTTGGTGGGACAAAAGTATATTAGCGGAAGGCGAGGGGGCCTTGTTAACATTAAGGATGCAAGATTGCTTAAGTTAACGGATGTGGGGTAGGTACATAAAACTACAATAAAACAACAGAGGTTGTATAACTAAGAGAAAGAGATTGGGATTATGGTTGCATGTCTTATGGACCATCCTAACCCGAATGGAGGGCGCAAATCCATTCACATATGGCTACCGGAAAGTCATATGCTTGTCTGCTCATATGTTTGTTCATGTATCGCATATGGATGAATTATAACTTGCTTGTTATGGTACAAAATTAAGGGAACTCTCACTAAGCTAGTGTAGCTTATACCCCAATAGATGTTTGAATGAATAGGTTATCTCAAGAATTCTAAGTGGGGACCGAGATGGTTGGAGCCGAATATGACTTCGGGATTTCGACAAGAAGTAAGAATGCTTGAAGATATTAGCTAGTTTTAGTGAAATGTTTTGTAATAGATTTCGCAGTGAAATCTTTTGATGATTTGTATTTGAAGTATAGTGATTTGTATTTGAAGAATAGTGATTTTTATCTGAAGTGTAGTGAATTTTATTTCCTTTGCATTGTTACTCAAGTTGTATCAATATAAAATGTACCTCTCCAATGTCTCCTCTATGTGTTAGACGCTTTGTATATAGTATGGAAGCCTTCGCACGACTGAGGCGGTCATTCCAAAGCTTTAATATTGTGTACAGCGGACTACCACGTTTAGGATACCCTTCGGGGCGTGACACTCATAACTATAGTTCCCAATTTAAATTCCAAAAGTCAAATCTTGCATTAACCTGGAGCTCCATATGTCACTGTGTTACTTGTATTTCCATTTATTCAACTTAGTTTTTATCCTTATTGTTCCATATAAAAAATAATTCACATCACTTGCATATCATTCATCTAATCTCAAAATACTCATTAACTAACCATACTTCTTCCGATATGTTTTCTCAATCTCCAATATATTTTCTTCTATTTTCCATCAATATATACATCAAGATTAAAATTAATGCTTATGTCCTCAAGTAAACATTTAAAATGATGACTTCTAACTCTTCCTTTGACATCATTACTCCTAACGTTCCAATAATTCTTTGATATTTAGATTACTAATGCACTTTGTCTCCAGGGTTTCACCATACAAATCCATTTATTGGCCCAATATTAAGTGATTGTTCTTCACTTAGATTTGGTATCCTTATATAACTATTAAATCTACTTCTCAACAAAAGATATTCTTTGATTATATACTTTTATCTTGGTTCATAAATCAATCATTACATCCTCTAAAACAACTGTAGATTGAACTGTAGAAAACTCAATCCAACTCATTAACACAATCAAACCATTATACTTTATCTCTAATTACCACCATTTCCATCGAAACTTCGTTAGAACATAGTCACCTTATAATCCTTCAAATAACAATCAGAAACTCAAATCACGAAATTTAAGATTTTTCAACTCTAACTCTAATGATCAAACCTTACATTTACTTTGTTATTTCAGATGATCATAACATCTATGTCTCTATTGGTTAATCGATTTTTTATTTTTTTCATTATTGTCAGACACCATAGTTAATCCACAATTTTGTTTACCATTTGTGCCATTCCAATTGTCTCCCAAACTTGTATAACTACTTTATATAATGATTTATATATGTAGTCTCATGTATACTTTTCTAAGATCCATCTTAAAACCCATCATCATATATTAGTTCAGATGTCATTATCGTCCATCATTCATAGATTTCTCATACCTTACAGCTCACTAATATCACATTTCTTTCTTGCAACTACTGTTTCACATATACATTCATATCTATATAAGATTCAAATATTCTCTTATTTACTTATTATTCCAATCCTTCTCATCTAGTCTTAAATATAATCTTTCTCACTTACTTTCATTCTTCAACATGACCTTTGTCACTTACTTTCATGTGTCAACTAGGCTATAATATAATTGTCAACCATTTATAAAGATTTTCTTTATATCTCCAGTTTCTTCTAATCAAATTTAGTCATCTTTCTTTCGCCTCTAACTTCTATCTACATATCATCTTTAATACTGTCATCTTATCTCAGTAACAGTCTTTATTTCTCTCCCATTTCACCAATCATTTTCTTATAGTTTTGACCCTTCATTGTCATACTAATACTTGTTATCTCAAAATTTACCATAAATTACTTTGAATACTCCTCCAACAACTATATTAGCATTTTCTTCATCCTTACACTTGCTAATAACTTTAAGCGGTTATTTATTTTCATACTTCCTTCAAACACCATATTTATTCCACTTCATTATATAAAAGAAATGAAAGAAAAACCATAAAATATATATAATTGTATTAATTTGGTTGTTATCCTCCCAATAAATTTTAATAGATGAGTTATTTATTGGTATTTTTCACTTGTTGGTATTATTGTTATTTAGACTTTTGTCATTTTGATTCTCGATTTTTTTTTTTCATAATCATTTTATATTCTTCCTTTTTATTTAAGTTGATTTTATGACTTTACCATTTCATTAACAATTTTGACCTTTGTCATAATTGACAACTTTTATTACATTTGTTATTAATGTTAATGTTATAGATATAACGTCAACCAATTTTCGTAGTTATTTCTTATTTTTCTATCATAACTATGATTTTATTTTGTCTTTTCTTCACTCATTTAGTTATTTTATACATTTATATATGTATATATATATTCTCATATACTTTGTTGTTTTGCTTGTAATAAAAAAATAATTTATTTTTTTTATTCTATCATAAATTTAATAGTGAGAGGGGCTGACAAATATCAAGAGTAACTAAACTGACCGTACTAAACTAACATATGACTTGAATTTTAAGACAGACTCAAAATAACATTACTCAAAACAAAAAAGCTGGACATGACAGGAATGAAGGTGACAAGATTTGATAAAGCATGATAAAACAATAGACAATACTTACTAAACTTAACACTTATAGAATAAAACAAACCATGAACTCGTCAGTCCTACTTCACATTTTCTTATATTAGATTCATTGTTATTACATGTTTGTATACTAATTGAAGATTCAAATTACTATAATTATTCTTAATCCTTGAATTTTATAAGTTATTATTATTTAATTGTTACTACCACTATGGAAATTTGGTATGATAGTTCTCATTTTCATTCTCTTTATTTATGGCTCTAATATTTTACCTTTGTTATTTTTTATTCAAAATCTTTGGAGATGCTTATAAAATTCTTTTTTTTAATCCCCGTGCCTTTTGAAGTTGCATAATTTAATTCAAATAATGCTTCTTCTTTTTTTAACTTTTCTTTGAATTTCATAATTAACAATCATTAAAGATTTGTTGGCGTTGTGTCATTAAGGATTTGCTGACTGTCATTAAAGATTTGTTGACTATTGTAGGTTATCTTTTGGTTAACTTAAGAGGAGGTTTCAATTATTTATTTCATTCAATTAATTTTAGAATTTATAGTCATTAAAATTGTAATAGTTGAGTCTTAATTTTTTTTATGTAAGTTACGATTATTAATTTATGTATTTATATATTCTCTTTAACTTACTCTAGTCATTATTGTTTTGTCTGTTACATTTCATTAAATGTCATTAACTTCTTGTATAAACATGTATATGTATTATAGTAGAATCTTAAAAGGTCATAAGTTTAGTAAGAGGGTATTTTGGTTTTATAAATTATCATTTCTAGATTTTTGTTGAGCTTTATTTGTTTTACTGATCACTTTTTTATGTATTTAAGGGAGCAACAACAAAAACAAAAATAACATAAAAAATTTTCCAAGAAAATATATGAAAACGTAATGACATAAATGAAATAAAATAATACTTATAAGCAATAAGCTATAATGAATGAAACAATATGAAATCATAATGAAGAGGTCAACCTGGAAAATTTTCATTTAAAAAAACAACTCTATGCTTTCCATAGCTACTAACTTTCCCGTGATTTATCCCATCTCTTCATCTCTGTCCTAAGAAAGTTCATAACCTAATTTTCCTAAAGATTATAAACTATGCTTTGATACCAATTAAGCTGTAACGCCCTAAAATAAGGCATTACAACCTGCCATGTGTTATCTCTTGAATAGGACACGCTAAGGCTCTAATATCCACAAAATTTCAAATATCACTTGTAAACACACATAAAGTATCTCATAGGGTACTCAACACAACCTATATAACCTGAAACATATCTTCTGAACAAACTTCTGATTTAAAACAATCATACAAGTTGGCAATATCAGGCAAACTAAACCAAACCACCAATTCATAGTGAAAACTGTCACGCCCCAAAGTATGCCCTACACGTGACAGTCCGCCACACTCAACATTTAATCTCAAGTAAGATGACCTTAGTCTTCCCATGAGCTTAAACATCGGGTGTAAGGCTCGCTCTCAACATTTATAGACCATACTTTGCTTCGTAGTAGCTTAAAGAGATATATACAGCAGCAAGAATGTAAATCATAACCGTCTTACAGAGAATTATTCCATTACATGACCTAGGGGGCATATCCCCGATAACAAAAGCTACAAATTCTCAATCCCACAATTTCCTTGCTTTATCCTTTAAATGCCGGTTCGAGAACAGGATTAGAGTCCGAAACTAATCTTTAGGCCCGGCCCCATCATAGCTCCTTAGTATCTAAGAGCTGTACCTGGTGTCCATGGGTCCTCGATGATAGCCAAAGGTATTCATACTGCAACAGGAAACTATTGGGGTATAAGCTACACTAGCTTAGTGTGAAAACTTCCGAATCACAATTAATACAACGCATTCAAACAAGTAATTAATCAACCAAGTGAAATGCAACAACGAATGAATTCAGCAAACATATGACTAGCGAAAATCATATGTGGATGGACTTGCGCCCTCCATCCCGGGTTAGCAGATTAACGAATCCTGCGGTACGACGCCGTTTAAGCTCACGGTCAACTAACAATATTTCGTTTTATGGATCACGATTAACCAACAAATTCGTTTTATGGATCACGATTAACCAACATATTCGTTTTATGGATCACGAAAAACCAACAAATGCTAATGCTCCATCCCCATCGTGATATGAATGAATCCAATTACAATTGAGTCAAATATACATTAATTCAATTCTTTTAGGTGGCCAACAATTTTTCGCAGACATTCAATATAAAATACTAAATAATCAATCAATAGCTTAACACCCGGTTTCGATATTTCTTAAAGTTCAGTTCACACATCAACAACAGACAAATATATAGTTCCCATATAACCCCATCACATATAATCATCCTTTTTATCTTCACTTAGCGACTAGTGCGACTATCATTACAATCACAAGCAATAATTGAAATCGGAAGAGGAACTCACTCGGCCATGGTACGCCGGTCTTGTAATAATGGTGGTCGGGTGATACGGTATCATCGTGTCCGGGTTCACCTACCAAATAAGAATAGCCTAATAAGAATCTCATCACTAAACTAATTCAAACTATGTATCTAAACTACACAAAATCGGACTTCTCGCTATTTGCGGAAGTTCCAACTTAAAACGGCCATAACTTGGTCATTTTAACTCGGAATTTCGCAAATTTTATATCGATCTCTATCTACTTCGAAAGATCTATCTATTTCTAGTATTATTTTCAAGTTTTGGAAGCATTAAGGTCACGAACAGTGGGATCAGTTCTGTTCTGTAACTTCTCCAATTCCGAAAATTTGTTTCGCATTTGATAAAAATATTCCTAGTTGATGATTCATGTATAGATGGTATATGAATGAATTCCTAATATGAATATCATGTAATGAGCTCAATATATGCATGGTTTTGATGGTCTTTGATGATGACTCTCATGAGCTCCTAATCATCAAGAATTCCTTAATGATCATTTATGAAAAGCTAAATTTTTCCAACTTTACA
This sequence comes from Combretum micranthum, assembly GCA_024138025.1. Taxonomy (NCBI): domain Eukaryota; kingdom Viridiplantae; phylum Streptophyta; class Magnoliopsida; order Myrtales; family Combretaceae; genus Combretum; species Combretum micranthum. Next base: position 85,586 of record JAMXBD010003776.1, on the reverse strand, counting down.
TTCCCTAGGGTTTTTATGATTATATTCTTGGGATTCACTTGTTGTCTAATTAAAAATGAGTCCTCAACATCTATACTAGTCATGACCTTCATTTATGCATAAAAATCCACATTTTTCATTGGGTAAATATGTTTTTAAACAAGCTACTCACAAAAATCCGAATTTTGTAAATTTCATTTTTTTGCATTTTCTTTATGAGAAAACTTGTTTAATACATCAAAAATTGAAGCTTCATCATATCTATTATCTAAGGACTCCATTTGACTCATAAAACATCCAATTTAAACTTAAATACTAGGTGTTCATGTAAGCATGACTCTAAATTACGAATTTAACTATCAACCCAAATATCGATATTTTTCATTCTAACTCCACTACTTGTTTTACATTCTTCTTATGCCTAAACTCATCTAAACTCATAAAAATCATTCCTTAAGGGCATGTATTACATATACTCTCCATTTCTCGTGCAAAATATGAGTTTTAAAGTGGTTTCAAGGGTTTTCAAAATGGGTTTCAAAAATCATCCGAATTTCCATAAAAACATTCCTAGTAAAGATCTTTTCTTTTTCAAGTTTTTTACTTCCTATACATGAAGATCTACCATCTAACACCCCTATATACATGCAAAACTAAGCCTTTATGATCATTAGTGCATGGAAGCTCGAGATATCCACATGAACATAAATGTAGATGAAGATATGAATCTCTAAACACTAGATCTATGAAATATAGTGCATGAATCATGAGTCTCATGGCATGTACATGAATATATATGCAAGATCTCTACTTTACAAGCATGAACAAGAGAATATATTAACAAAAACTCATTGAAATATTAGATCCATGTCTTGTGATGGCTTGATATTCTTGTTCAAGTGTTTTCATGTCCCTAGTATAAGCTCATTGGGTTTAAAGATGAAAACACACAAGAAATAGCTTTGCCATTACAAGATCTAGGAAGAACAAGGCATAAAATCAACCTACCAAAAGAGATCAAAGGTGGAAATGAAGAGAAATTGAGTTGAAAGGTGAGAGGAAGGGGAGGGGGGCGCTCACGGCACAAATAGGAAGAGGAAGAGGGAGTTTTCTTCTTTTAAGAAAATTTGACCAAATGGAAATGAAGAGAGAGAGAATAAATGAAGCTTATATATCATAGATTGGGTTTTTGATGGAAAAAATAGCAAAAATTTAATCAATTGAGAGGGGAAAAAGGGGAGGGCGCCGACCACATGGGGAGGGTGTGAGTGTGTGTGTTGAAATTTGTTTAATTTGTAATTTAAAGTAATTAAAATATAAAAAATGTGATAATTATTTAAGAGACAAAATTTCTTGGAAAGAAAAATTGAAATGAGTAGTTGTAAGGATGTAAGAATAGGGTATGGGTAGTGTGTAGTGTAGGTTGTACTTGTGAATAGTAGACAAGACATCTACTTTACCGTTGTACCGAAAACACGGGAAAAGCTATAACTGTAATTTTTATAGCTCGGAAAATTATAAAATTGATATTTTTGGAATCCTTATAAAATTACGGTTTTAATGATATTCCAGAACATTATTCTGAATCTGTGGTCCGGGTCACGCTTTTCCTAATTGGGCTCGGGAAGGCCTCGGAATGAAAATTTCCCGAATTTGGAACTTTCAAAGGTTTAATATATGCTTTAGAACAATAATTCATGTTCATTTCACTTTATAAAACTCTTTTATTATGTAATCGAAGGAAAGCCGAATCTAGGGTTTCTAGGCTCCTCTCACTAGGCTGGAATCGGACCGATATAGGGTTTCGTTCTTTCGGTTTCCAAAGTTCGTCCGATTACTATCCTATCACTAAGAAACTAAGGTATATCTTATAAGAATAATATAATAATAATAATAATAATAATAATAATAATAACAAATTAGGTAACTAATAATATTAAATCGTACTGGAAGACTCACTAATTACCGGTAGTAACGAAATACGAATAGATTTGTAAAATCAGATAACTCTAGCTATTTGAAAATTTGTAAAACTAATAACTTAGAGATCCTTTAGAATTATGAGTCTAACGGCATGAATAACATATTCCTAACATTTCGAATCCTAGAGCGCGTTTTTCGAAACTGGCACCTGATCAGATTGGAATAGGTCGGAATTTCATTGATTTCATCTTTCCAGAGTATCTTAGACTTAATACGACCCGGTTACACTTTTCCCTCTTGTTCCAACTCCTGGGTTTAGGAATACGAGATTGCCGGGTCTAGGTATGGAGTTTCTTGGGAGTTTTGGGGTCTCAGGTTCCCTGGTTGACCTCCCGGTTTACCCCATTGCCAAAATAAAACTAATATATTATACTTATGTGCTTGTCTGGTTGGTGAGACTTAATTTAAGGCAACTTTCATAAGTGTTTAAATCTCATAAGTTCTCGGGCATTCTTGGATTGAGTTTTATTCCCGAAGGTTAATCACTATTCACTTCTTAACATTTGTTTTTAGGCTCTATTATATCCGATTTATAAGTTGGAGTTAAAATAAAAATTTGTCGTACGGAAAGGTTTTAGAACGGTAATAATTAGGTTGCATATTTTACTTAGGTATCTCATTTTCTCACAATTCGGGATTTCTGGATACGTCAGAATTTAGAACTTATCGAAGTTCGGTTTTTTAACTCGGAGTGACTTTTAGGGTTTTATTTCCTAAGTTCACTTTAGAATTATTTACTGAAATTTTCCAGGGCTTACAAAAACCTTCTTACAACCTAGAACATCCTACACAAAAAATCCTAAAGTTTTCACATAAAGCATAAACAGATAATTTCCAAGTCTTCAATATATCTAAAGACTTCTCTCCTTCCATGAACCTATAACGCAAATCTAACTCTCAACTAGGTAGTCAGGTCTAACTATTGCCGTCCCCTTATCAAGAAAAATCAACCCGAAAGATCATATACAATGTCTTCATCACCTACACCTGAAATTTTAAAAAAGTGAGCTGCAAACCCAGTACAATAACTTCAATCCTTTAAAGCAAATGCAAATTCACAAGCAATAGGTATATAAATAAAATGTACTTAGTCTAATGCAAGCAATCAATTTGTTATCTTTATAGTCAGCAAATCAACACAGTTCAGAACAATGTATACTCTATCTCGAACTCGAAGTAACTCATACTCCTCTTTAGAAACAATAAACTCCTTGAAAATAAGGTAATTATATACATATATGAATGAGTAGGTACTCCCCAAACCTCCCCGTTTCCTCCTAATTTTATTGGAATCATCTCTAGGCATGAGTCCACTTGGGACAACCTCACGCATAAATCATCAGGGTGCCTCACCAGTATCACTGTCTGCCAGGTCTTTATTGGTAAATGCCAACACAACCAAGCAGACAATATTAAGCCGAACAAATTAAATTCATTATAAAGTTCTATCCCTACAACCAATCAAGCAATACTAATCTTACAAGCCAAAAACAACAAACAGGGATTGGTCGTACATGATTCGCTTCAACTCCAATCTCACCAATAGAAACTTCTATCAGAAAAGAATTCCTAATCTTACAAGAATTCCTAATCCATAACATATCTCAATCAATTTCGATTTCATGCACATAATAAAATCCTATCCTGAATTCCATAAATTTTACTCCTAATCACAGATCTATAAAAAGAATCAACCACCTGTTCTTTTGTTCACAATTCAGTAAAACCTTCAAAACACATCTTTCACCAAAATTCTTAGTTATCTCCCACAATTCCTTCATATATAGATTCTCAATTAATAAAAACAATTACTAGAAAAGACTATAATTTTAGACCACAAAGGTTTTTTTAGATCCACAATTATCTAGACGTGCAGATCTCGCTTGAACAATACCTTAATTCAAACAAACAATAAACTACGATAATAATCTTATAATTTTCTAATATTGAGAAATTACAAATTTTAAGATAGATCTTACCTTTAATGATCCTAGATTCTATTAGATCTAAAAAAAACCAAATCTTGAATCAAATAAGGTTCTTCCTCGAAAGCTCCTTCAAAAACCACAAGCAGAATCCTAACAAAGATGTAGATTTCTTGAATCCTTGAAAAATCATGATTAGATCTTCTTACCTGAACCAAAATCTTGGTCTCCTCTTGATGAAAAACTTACAATAGATTTTTTTTTAGAGGTTTCAGTTTTAGAAAGAAGAGGAATAGGATAAAGATATAAATAAACTTTTGTGACCCTTCAATTTCCACAACAGTACTTTGGAAACAAAAAGACAATGATGTCAGAGTATTAGTAATTTGATACTAAAGGATGTAAATTCTTCGAATACAGAGACTGTTGCTTAATGTATTCTATATTTGTCCATTCTTTTGATGAGTTCATTTCCTTTTAATAATTGAGGAGATGCTCTTTTCTGTAACATTTGGAGTGTATTTCCTCATTACTTAACATTTGTATTTAATAACAAATTCTAACAAAACAATAACAACTTATAACAGAATATTCTAATATGGAATCCTGCTCTAATTGCCTAACAAATTTATTTAAGACCAGCCCAAAATATCAGCCAGCCCATATCCATTTGTCTACACTCGTACTCTGACCCGACCCTGCTTAACCTTATACTTACTACTCGATCTTCTTTTCTTTCTACGGATCTTCTTGTCTTCTTCATTTCCTGAACATGTTCAAACCCATCTCCTTCTCTCCTCGTCTGTGGAGCTCTGACCTTTTACCATGAGTTTTACCCCCACATCAGCTCTCCCCTCTTCAAGAACCCTTGTCCACAAGGGTTCATTTTTGAATCTCAGTGTAAGGTCTGAAACAAACTCCTAAGTAGCTTCGCTGTAGGGTTTTTCTTTCCACTTGACTAACACCATGGTGTCACATGCAGGTCCTCGCTTCACCATCTTTCGTTCGAGGATGGCTTCGAGTTCCTAGATCTCCCCATCACCTAGATTTGGTAGATCTGTGGTTACCGTATGCTGTCTAGGGATGAACTTTCGTAGCTGTGATATGTGGAACGTGGGATGAACTGTCACCTCAGCTGGAAACTCCAATCGGTAAGCTACTTCTCTGATCTTGTCAATTATCTTGTAGGGGCAATAGAATTTAGGGCTCAATTTCTGATCTGCATGCTTCCGTTTAAGACTATGTTGTGGGTAGGGCTGTTGTCACGCCCCATAGGGTATACTAAACGTAACAGCCCGCCACATACTAAACAAAACTCTCGAGTTCCCTATCCGAGCCCTTCGGGAGTCTTATATAGATGTAAAGCGTTCCTTTACGACAATAGAATACTCAACCAATGGAGTTAAATAGTTTAGTGTGGCATTCATTAGCCATAGATAATAAACCAAAACGCATAATTACACTTTACAAAATCTAAGGGGCATTCCCCCGTAAAATAATATCGAATCCATTACAGTCATCCAGAGTCCTTTAGTTTCCCACGGAAGTCTATACAAAAAAAAAAAATGAAGTAAACTTCTATGGGAAACTCCTATCTCTGGTACCTGTGCTGTGGCTTGCCTCGGCCTAAGCCAGATAAACTCGTGCTGCAATAAGTAAAAACTATGGGGGCGTAAGCTAACTAGCTTAGTGAGTAATAACTTCCATAACACAATTAAGTATAATTCATTCAAACAAGTGATTATTCAAGCAAGTGTATGTATCAAACAAATGAGTTTAACAAACATATGACCAACCGGAATCATATGTGGATGGACTTGCGCCCTCCATCCCGGGTTAGCAGATTAACGAATCCTGCAGTACGACGCCGTTTAAGCTCACGGTCAACTAACAATATTTCGTTTTATGGATCACGATTAACCAACAAATTCGTTTTATGGATCACGATTAACCAACATATTCGTTTTATGGATCACGAAAAACCAACGAATGCCAATGCTCCATCCCCATCGTGATATGAATGAATCCAATTATCATTGTAGTCGAATATACATTAGTTCAATTCTTTTAGGTGTCCAACAAGTGTTCACAAACATTCAATATAAGATACTAGCTAATCAGTCAATAGTTTAACACCCGGTTTCAATATTTCTTAAGTTTCATTCCACGCATCAACAGCAAACAAATACATATATAATTCCCATATACCCCATCATGCATATTCATTTTTATCTTTGCCTACACCACTAGTGCCTACATTACAATCATAGTCATTAATTGAGAGCGGAAGTAAAACTCACTCGGCCATTAGATGCCGGTCTTTCTAGTAGTAATAATCGGGCGGTAAGGTGTCGTCCTGCTCGGGATCACCTACCAAGTAAGAATAATCCTAATGAGATTCTCATCATGTAACTAATCCAAACTATGCATCTAGACTAGATGAATTCGGAATTCTCGCTATTTGCGGAAGCTCCGACTTAAAACGGCCATAACTTGGTCATTTTAACTCGGAATTTCACAAATTTTATATCGATCTCTATCTACTTCGAAAGATATATCTATTTCTAATATTAAATTCAAGTTTTGAAAACATTAAGGTCACGGAACAGTAGGATCAGATCTGTTCCGCAAATCCTCCAATTCCAAAAATTTGTTTTGCTTTTGATAAGAAATGTTTCTAGTTGATGATTCATACATGAATGGCATATGAATGAATGCCTAACATGAGTATCATGTAAGGAACTCCATATATGCATGGTTTTGATGATCTTTGATTATGGACTCTTATGAATTCCTAATTATTATCAATTTCCTTAATGATTCCTTATAACAAGTCATTATTACCAATCTTACATCCCTTAATGTCTTTATGATTTTATCCTTAGAATTTAATTGTCATCTAATTAAAAATGAGTTCCCAACATCCATATTAATCATGGCCTTCATTCATGCATAAAAATTCCCATTTTTCATTTGGTAAACATGTCTTTAAACAAGCTTCTTGTAAAAACCCGAAATTTTGAAATTTCATTTTCTTGCATTTTTCTTATGGAAAAACTTGTCTAATGAATTAAAATTGAAGCTCCAATGTATATATTATCTAAGGACTTCATTTAGCTTATAAAACATCCAATTTAGACTTAGATATAAGTGTTCTTGTAGGCATGAACCTAAATTACGAATTTAACTATTGATCAATCTATCAATATCTTTCATTCTAACTCCACTACTTGTTTTACATTCTTATCATGACAAAACTCATCTAAGCTTGTGAAAATCATTCTTTCAAGATATCTATTACGTATACCCTTCATTTTTCTTGTGAAATATGAGTTAAAAAATGATTTTGGTGGTTTTTAAAGTAGGGTTTCAATTTCATCCGAATTTCCAACATTTCATATTTGACAAAACCTTTCCTTTTTCAATGTTCTTGCCTTCTATCTATGAAGATCCACTATCTAACACACCTTTACATGAACAAGACTACATTTTTATGGTCATCAATGCATGCAAATCAAAATATCTCTATGATCATATATGTAAATGAAAATGTGGGTGTCTAAACTTTAGATCTACTAACTATAATGCATGAATCATAAATCTCATAGCATGAACATCAATATATATACAAGATCTCTACTTTACATGCATGAACAAGAAGACATCTTAACATAAACACATCTAAACACTAGATCCATGTCTTGTGATGGCTTGATATTCTTGTTCATGTGTTTTCATGTCCCTAGCAAGAGCTCATTGGGATTAAATGAGAAAAACCACAAGATATAGCTTTGCCATTACAAGATTAGGAAGAACAAAGCTTAAATACACATACCAATGGAGTCTTGAAGGAGAAAGAAGAGGAAACAAGTTGGAAATGTGAGAGGAAGGGGGGAGGGGCTCACGGCACAAGGGAAAAAAAAAAAGAGAGAGTTTTTACTCTTTGTAAAAATTGAAACAAGAAGAAATGAAGAGAGAGAGAGAAAAATATGTTTCTATATGAAGTGAATTAGGGTTTTAGTTAATAAAATTGAGTTAAATAAATCAATGGAGAGGGAAAACGGTGGAGAGGGAAAACGGGGGGGGGGGGGGGGGGGGGGGGGGGGGGGGGGGGTTCATCGGCCACATCTCTTGTGTGTGTGTGTGTGTTTTAAAAATTTGGTATTTTGTAATTTAGTGAATTAAAATGTAATAAAGTGATAATTATTTAAGAGACAAAATTTCTTGGAAAAGAAAATTGAAATGAGTAGTTGTAAGGATGTAAGAATAGGGTATGGGTAGTGTGTAGTGTAGGTTGTATTTGTGAAAGTAGACAAGACATCTACTTTACCGGTTGTACCGAAAACACGGGAAAAGCTATAACTGTAATTTTTATAGCTCGGAAAATTATAAAATTGATATTTTTGGAATCCTTATAAAATTACGGTTTTAATGAATATTCCGGAACATTATTTTGAATCCGTGGTCCGGGGCACGCTTTTCCGTAATTAGGCTCGGGAAGGCTCGGAATTGAAAATTTCCCGAATTTGGAACTTTCAAAGGTTTAATATATGCTTTAGAACAATAATTCATGTTCATTCACTTTATAAAACTTCTTTTATTATGGAATCGAAGGAAAGCCGAATCTAGGGTTTCTAGGCTCCTCTCACTAAGCTGGAATCGAACCGATATAGGGTTTCGCTTTCAATACCCGGGGTTTCTTAACTACTAATAATACCGAGGTTTACAACCTCCCCACCTTACATAAAGTTTTGTCCTCAAAACGGAACTGACGTACCTTGACCTTCAAATATCTCGGGGTACTTCCGCCGGATTTCATCTTCAGCTTCCCAGGTTGCTTCCTCAAAGGCATGATTCCTCCATAACACTTTAACGTAGTGAATGTCTTTGTTTCGTAGCCTTTGAGTTTTCTTATCCAATATCTTCACTGGGTGTTCCTCACATGTCAGGTTTTCCTTCAGCTGAATTGGTTCCAACTCCAGAATCCTTTCTGGGTCGGCAACGTACCTCCTCAATACCGACACATGGAATACATTGTGGATCCCGGACAAATTTGGTGGCAGGGCTAGCCGATATGCCAGATCTCCGACCCTATCCAAGATTTCAAAGGTCCAATGTATCTCGGGCTTAACTTCCCTTGTGTACGCATCCTCTTAATACTTTTAATCGGATTTATCTTTAGGTACACATGATCACCCACCTTGAACTCAAGTTCTCTTCTTTTCAAATCTGCCCAACTCTTTTGCCGATCCTGAGCTTCTTTCATTTTCTTGAATCAACCTCACTTTATCTGCGGCTTCTTATACCAATTCCGGCCCAATTGCTACCTTTTCTACTTCATCCCAAAACAAAGGGGATCTACAGCGCCGTCCATACAAAGCTTCATACGATGGCATCTGGATGGTGGAGTGATAGCTATTATTGTAGGCAAACTCAATTAGGTGTACATGACTATCTTAATTCCCTTTGAACTCCAAGGCACACGCTCTCAGCATGTCTTCCAGGGTTTGGATCGTCCGCTCAGACTATCCATCGATCTGAGGGTGATAAGCCGTACAAAAGTGCAATTTAGTGCCCAGGCTCTTTTGCAGGCTTCTCCAAAATTTGGACACAAATCTCGGGTCTCTATCAGAAATAATCCCTGCAGGTATGCCATGTAACCTTATGATCTCTCTGATATAGATCTTGGCTAACCTTTCCATTGAGTAGGTCATATTTATGGGTAAGAAATGCGCCGACTTGGTCAATCGATCCACTATCACCCATACTGCATCACAACCAGATGGAGTCTTGGGAAAACCACACACAAAATCCATGGATATCTGATCCTACTTCCATTCGGGAATGGGTAAGGGCTTCAGCAATCCACCCGGTCTCTGGTGCTCTACTTTCACCTGTTAGCATACTGGACACTTCATTACATAATCTGCCACATCTCGCTTCATGCCATTCCACCAATAGCGGCTTTTCAAATCTTGATACATTTTAGTGCCTCCCGGATGCATGGTATGTCCGGAGTTATGGGCTTCACTCATTATTTTCTTCCTCAACTCCTCATCCTCTGGTACACACAGCCTTCCTTTCATTCGGATCACATCTTCATCATCTATGGCAAAGTCAAGGTACTTTCCTACTTGGGTTTCCCTTTTTATCTTTTGTATCACCTCATCATACCTTTGGGCTTCTTTGATTCTCTCTATGAGGGTTGGTTCCAGCGCCAGGTTGGATATCTCAAGTTCAGCGCTTTGGTCTATGAACTCAATCCTTAGCTTCTCAAACTCCTTAATCAAATCTCTTTGACTTGTGATCAAGGCGGCTACTTCCCCGTGATTCTTCCGTCTTAGGGCATCCGCGACCGCATTAACTTTCCCTGGACAGTAATTTATTCCCAGATCATAATCCTTTATTAATTCCAGCCATCTCCTTTGCCTCATGCTTAGCTCTTTCTGAGTGAACAGGTATTTAAGACTTTTATGATCTGTGTATATCTCACACCTTTGTCCATATAGATAATGTCTCCATAACTTCAAAGCGAAGACAACGGTAGCTAATTCCAAATCATGCTGTAAGCCCCGGAAAATTTCAGTAAATAATTTCAAGATGAACTTCGAAAATAAACCCTAAAAATCACTCCAAATTAAAACTAAATTTCAACTAGTCCAAAAACACGAACGAATTCGGAAACTTCTTAATCTTGAGAAAATGAAAATCTTTAACAATAAAATAAGAACACAGTGGTCTTCAAATTCAAAACCACCACGTACAAAAATTTCCATATTTAACTCCGATTTATAAAATCGGGTAATATAAAGCTCAAAAACAAATTATTAAAAAGCAAATAACAATTGACTTTCGAAAATATAACTCAATTCAAGAATTCCGAAAACATTAAGAGATATTAAATACTTACAAAATAAAATTTAAAATAAATTTCTCAAATTAAATATGTTGTATAAACATAAATATCAGTTTCCAAATTGGCAAAGGTCTAAACCGGAAAATCATCCGGAAACCCTAACCGGAATACAATAGCGTAAGTCCGGCAATCTAGCGCCCCTAACCCTAGAGGCCGAGATGTAGTTTAAATATGTAGAATAGCTCATAGTAATATGGGTTTGTTTAAAAATATCTATTGGTAAATTTTTGACCTATTTCGAACCCGTTCGGATACAGACTTCGAAAAGTGTGTCTCGGAGCTCGAGATATCAAAAATATACCAATAGTACCGTTAGACTCGTAATTTCATAAGATTTCTAAATATATCAGTTATATAATTTTTCGGGTTATAAAAGTTACAGTTATAACCTTTTTATCGTATTTCCATTATTACCGGTAATTGATTAGTCATTTGCACTATTCATTTTTATTTCATTACAAAATTTTATTATTTTTATAAAGTCTTATATTGTTAGATAAATATTTTATATGTTATAAAATTTTTTTTTTCCTAAAATTTAGTTTGTTTCGGGTCTTTACGGGATCAGATTCTGTTTAAGACCCGATACTAAAAATAAAATAAATTGATTTAATAATTAAAAAATATTTTAAAAATATTTTTATTTTCATAAAATAATTTTTTAGAATTTTTCGGGTTATAAAAATATTATTTATAGCCCATATTCGCGTATTTTGATCATACCGGTAACATATTTGTTAAATTACTAAAATAATTCAAAAAATTATTTAATTTTAAATATGAAAAATCTGCTACAAATATTTGGAATAAATTTTCCAATTTTATTTTATTTTAATTTGTTTTATTAAAAAAGTACATTTACAACCCATACCTTCAAGTACACCTTACACATATCACTTCCTTTTCACTTCAATCTTTCTACACATTATCCCACAATTGATGGCAGATTTTTGACCCTATTTATGGCTGCCATTGTCCTTTATTTACTCATATTTTGACCAATTTAATTATATTCTACTCCTTCTTAAGAAAGCTACATAATACATTTATTACACAAATCAATTTCAAGTCAAAATTCAAACAAATTCCTCTCTCCTCTCCCTTCCATTTTCACGTGCAGCATAGGGGTTATTGGCTGCCCTTGTTTTATTTTTTTTCCTCTCATTTATTCAATTAAAACACTTACTTTCTCTCTCTCCTTCATTTACTCATTTTTCCTTTTTCATTCCTTCACCTTTTCTCTCTCTTTTTCCTCTCTTTTCTTCTTCTTCTTGTTCTTGTTTCTTCCATGAACAAGCTGCCCCCATTCTTCCATGAGCCTCCATGCATATTTCTTAAAGATTTTTAAGCCAATCTTCATCTCAAAGCTTCCATAGGTGATATAGGTAAAGTATAATGAAGGTTTCATGCATCAAATGACCTCCATAAGCTTAAAAGCTTAGGATGATGATGCCAAAAATGAATCACTCTCTTCTGCACTTTTATTATCTTGTATTATAATGATTTTCTTGTTAAAAGTTGATATATATTGTAGATCTAACTTTCTATAGCTTTGATTTTTTGTTTATGCCATAGATCTTGTATTTAAGTTGTTATTTTTGTTAATCCTTATGACTTATGCATAGATCTAGCATCTACATGTCTATCTTAGTGATTCATGCATATAAAACTAGTTTAGAAAACTAGATCTAAAGTTTTGAGTTCATAGATGCATTAGATTTTTGTTTATGTTCATGAACAACTTGCTATAGCTTGATGATGGTAGGAAAGTTGTAGGAAACTCAAGATCTATTTTATTTTCAACAAAAATCAATTTTGCAAATTCGGATAAAAATGGAACCATATTTAGAAAAGTGGTTTTTCAACTTCAAAATGTGTATTTTTCATTTAAAATGAAGGGCTTAGGGTATAGATACCATAAATGAAAGATTTTGATAAGTGAAGTTTAGATCCATGATGTTTATAGCTTATTACCATGCATTTGTTTTATGTTTATGTTCATATTAAGTATAGATCTTAGTTATGAACTCAAACAAAATTGTGAAATTCGTATTTTGGCAAGACCCATATTTAAAAACTACTTTTCAAGTGTCAAAATGTAATTTTTACATAAGAAAATGAAGGCTTAATATATATATATATATAGCATCAAGACTTCATTTTATATGGTTCAAAGATGATTTTCAAAGATTAATTTTCAAAACAAAGTTCTATTCTCGGATTTTGGCCAAGGCCTAGTGTAAAAACATGTTTTCCAACTCAAAAATAAAGTTTTTATTCAAGAAATGAAGGGCTCTTAAGATATGATATGTAAGGAATGGATTTTCATAAGTTTAGATAGGTTTTATCAAAAGATATGTCCAAAAATGAATTTTGTAAATTCGGATCCCAACCAAGACCAATTTTTAAAACCCATTTATCAACATCAAAACTCATGTTTTATGTGAAAAATGAAGTATATAGGTAATAGGTATCATTAAGTAGTGATTTTTATAAGTTGAAATGAGTTTTGAGATTAATGTATAAAACAAGAAATAGAATCAAGATGAGAAAATTTTGAGTTAGTAACCAATTTGTGAAATTCGTAATTTTGAGTGAAGACCATAAGAACACCTATTATCCAAGTTCAAAATGAAAGTTTTTATGTATTAAATGAAGTCCTTAAGTAATAGGTATCATAAGGTCTTGAATTTTAATGCATTAAACAAGTTTTCCCCAAATGAATCATTCAAAAAGTGGATTTTCTAAAATTTGGATTTTTGAGTAAATCATATTTGTCACGCCCCAAAGGGTACCCTAACTGCGACAGTCCACCACACGCGATACTTAAACTTAAGTATGACCACCTTAGTCATCCCATAAGTTTACATATCGAGTGTAAGGTATACTTTCACAACTTTTAGGATCACACTTTGATTCGAGTAGTCTTAAGAAAGCATACATAGCATTAAGAATATAAATCACAACAAGATAAATAGTTAAACTTTACAAAAGCCAAGGGGGCATACCCCCGCCAAAATAATAGGAGTCTACATCGTTTAGCTCCAATTACACATATCTGAATTTACATTAAAGAGATTTTCCTAGAAGTCCACGCCTATACTAGGTCCCGACTTCCTCAAAAGCTCTTTAATCCAATGTGATAAACCTGCACAAAGTGTCCTCTCGGAACATCCAAAAATAGGAACACTGCAACAAAAACTATTGGGGTATAAGCTAATTGCTTAGTGAGATTCATTTTCCAAGTAACATACTCGATCAAGCTAAAATATCTATACAAGCAAGTTATAATTAAGCAACCATATGAATGCACAAGCAAATGAGCAAGGCATATGACTTTCCGGTAGTCATATGAATGGAATTACGCCCTCCATTCGGGTTTGGGTAGTTCATAAGTCATGCAACTACAATTCCAAAGTTGGTCCATAAGACATGCAACCATAGTCCCAATCTTAAGTGGGGTGGTCCATAAGACATGCAACCACAATTTTTAATGTTGGTCCATAAGTCATGCAACCATAGTTTCATATTTGAATGGGGTGGTCCATAAGTCATGCAACCCTAGTCCCCTTCATAAAGACCCGCTGCCTCCCAAATACACCTTGTCCCACCAAAGGCATACTCGACAATGATATGTGACTCACTACGTGATATGCATGTACAATTTATTCATATAATCATGGTATATTAATTAGATAATTTAAAAGTGACCATACAAATTTCAGACATTCCAAATCTATACTAGCTCATACAAGGTTATTGCAACAAAGCTTGCCTCGATATACTTATCGTTCATTCATGCAAGTTTAGATCACCATTCAATCACAATTTTATCTTTTCCTAAGTCTAATGCACTACTACTACAAGCACATCCAAGAGCATAATTAATTGAGAAATGAACTCACTTGTCCATGTAGTGAAAATCCACTAGTCGTAATAGTCCTCGGGAAGTGGTAACCCGTCCTCCAATTCACCTAAGTACAGGAATACCCTCAATGAGTATCTCTATGAAGTTCTATTAAACTTAACAATTTTATTTACTAAGTTCGTCAATTTCCGCCTAGGTTGAATCCTTAACTTAAAAAGGTCATATCTAACTCATTTTAACTCGGAATTTAGCTTATAATATACCGATTTATACCTACTTCGAAAGAGCTATCTATTTCTAAAGTTAATTCAAACATTTAAGGTCATTTAGGGTCGGAAACATACTGTACAGTAGGGTTGCGAAAATTCCAGATTTGAGCCTTTGTGAAAATTGCTATATCTACTCTATTTAACTACTTAGACCAACTTATTTTAGTCTAAACTTGCAAGGAGTTCTCAAAACAAAATTAAGAGATTCACACTTATCTAATCCCAAACATAAAGTTCAAATGAAACTTCTAAGAATCCATTTCATAAAACGAAATTTACAAGTTGAAACTCATTGTTTGTTTTGAGTAATTCCTTTACTAAAACTTACTTAGTTCAATGAAAATAATTTTCCTATATTATATATATCAAAGCATTCCATTTTCAATATAAAATACTTGTTTTGAGATCTAAAAGAAGGTTTTAAAAATTGGTCTCCCCATAATTACGAATTTCCACTTTGAATTTACAATGAAACAAGACCTAAATTTTGTCTTTTACAAACACTTGATTTAAGCAATACCTTTTAGGAAAACTCATTTAAACTTATGAAAATTCATTCCTTAAGATATCTATACCAAGAGCCCTTTATATTTTTGTCTAAATCTTCATTTTAAAGTTGGATGATGGGTTCCAAAAATGGGTCTTGGTCTAGATCCGAATTTTCATAAATTTATTTTGGACATATCTCTTGAGAAAATTCATCAAAACTCATGAAAAACAACCCATTACATATTATATCTAAGAACCCTTCATTTCTTGAATAAAATCCTCATTTTTGAGTTGGAAAACATGTTTTTATTTTAGATCTTTGTCTTGATCCGAAAATACAATTTTTGTTTTTGAAAATAAACTTTGAAAATCAACTTTGATTCTTGTAAGATGAAGTCTTGATGATATACATCCATCAAACCTTCATTTTTAACAAAAACTTCCATTTTAAGACTTGAAAGGGGTTTTTAAAATGGTGCTTGACAAGTTACGAATTTTACTTTTTCATTCAAACTCAAATCTAAGATCTACTCATTCAACCATGAGAACATAAGAAAACTTAGTAGTAAGCCTTAAACTTCTAGATCTACACATAAACATAACTAAAGCTTGTAAAACTTAGATCTACAAGTTATCACATAAACAAGAAGATAAACAAGCCTTCCATATAACAAAAATACTAAAACAAAAGAGATCATCATCTAGAGGAGTGTTTCACTTCTTGGCATCATCATCCATAGCTTTTAAGCTTGTGGAATGTCCTTTGATGCATGAAACATCCACAATATCATCCTATAACATCTTATGAGAGCTAAAAGAGAAAGATTACCTCAAATACTTGCAAGAAATATGTGGAGTGGAAATAAAATGGTGGCAGCTTGTTTGTGAAGAAGACAAGCCAAGAAGAAGAGAAAAGAGAGGGAAAAAGAGAGAGGAAAAATATAGGGTTTACAAATGTGAAAGAGGGAAGGAATGAGATGTTTACATAGAGATAAAAGTGTGTTAAATAATTTAAAAAAAAAATAAAACAGCAGCTGCAAGGGAGGGGGCTGGCGTGATTTTTGGGAGTGTGGGGGGAGTGGTTTAGTTGAGTTGAAATTGTAATTTTGAAAGTGTAACTTGTAGCTTCCATTCTAACTAAAAGACTTTTAAAATATCAAATAATTGATTAAAAATAATGAAAAGTGGCTAATTTATGGGGAATGGCAGTTGCAATTTTGGGAAATGGAAGTGTAAGAAAAAGCAAAAGAAGACATAATAATGTGTAGTAATGATAATGTATGTGTACTTGAGATATGGGTTGATAAAGTGGCTTTTTGAATAAGAAAATATATAAAATAAATTAAGAAAAATATTTTTATTTAAGTAGCAGAATTTTTATGATTTAAATAAAATAATCAATTAAATTATTTTTAGAAATTTAACAATTAAGTTACCGGTAAGAGTAAAATAAGCTTATATGAGCTATAACTGATATTTTTAAATCCGAAAAATTCTAAACTTGATATTTTTGAAATCCTTATAAAAATACGAGTCTAAAAATATTAAAGATATATTTTTAATTTTCCGAGCCCCGGGACACGCTTTCCAAAGCAGTATCCAAACGGGTTCGAAATAAGCCGAAAATAAACCAATCTGATATTTTTAATAAATCAAATATTATTACGGACTATTCTAAACACTTCAATTATTTTTCGACTCCTTGATTTACGAACTCGGGTTTGCAGGATCTAAACTGTAGGGTTTTATTCAAGATTTGTTGACTTAAAGTCTCCGGTGGACTTTCCGGCTTAAGGTTAAGGCTTAGAAAACAGGAGTTTACAATATTGGAAAACATATTTACAAAGTGAAAAATGGGAATTTTTATGTAGAAATGAAGGTCATAAGTAGTATATATAATGAAGACTCAATTTTGACAAAAATAATTATATTTTCTAAGTAACAAATCCAAAACAAATGGAAATGATAAAAGTTAGAAAACTAGATTTTTCATAAGTAAGTTGTCATTATGGTCTTGCAAAATAAAAGTTATAAAATTCCCTTTTAGTAAAATCATCAAGATCATGCATGCAATAGGCTCATCTCATGTCATTCATGTTAGGAAATCACTCTATTGCATGTATAGTTAAGTTATATAGTAGGAACATTTCAAACATTTACAAAATTATTTTTTGGAAATTGAAATTGTTGTTGACCTAATCTGATCCGAACTTTTCGAAGCTTCAAAGTTTTCAAAACTTGAAAATAATATTAGAATTAGATAGATCTTTCGAAGTAGATAGAAATCGATATATAATTTGCAAGATTCCGAGTTAAAATGACCAAGTTATGGCCGTTTTAAGTTGGAATTCCCGCTTAGGACGAGAATTACGAATTTGATAGTTCGTATAAGATCGTTTAGATTAGTTTAAGTTGAAATACTTATTAGAGTATTTCTTCCTTTTTAGGTGATCCCGAATTCGACGATTCCCTACCACCGGATTACTATTACTAGAAGACCGGTGATCCAATGGCCGAGTGAGTTTTCTCCTTGTTTTGTTACCTTGATTGTGATTGTAGTTAGTTGCATTAGAATTATAGGAACAAGATAAAAATCGATATGAATGGGGATGGGATATATGATGAGACTGTGATGAATGTGTGCCAAAGAATACTAAAGTATATCGAAATCCCGATTTGATTGGATAACTGCACCATTCATATTATTTCTGTTATATGTGTGATATTGATTGGTCACTCTAAAGAATGTATAAATATTTTTGACCTAAGCAAAAATTAAATTGGTCATGCATCACATTGGACATATTGCATTTGGTAGCATGCTACTCTTACGTAGGTCGATCGGTATGGTCCATTGTTGCCTCGTTTGGATAACAAGCCCGGTGCCAGAGCTCATTCAGGGGTACTAAGGCGCATGTGGATGCAATCTTGGATGAGCCTAGCCAAGTCGAGTGCTAAGAGCCGAGGGCTTGGGGACTAGATGCGGTCGTGTAGACTCAATACCATTCCTAACCCAAGATACGGAGGGCGTAAATCCATTCTGTGTGTAGGTTCCGGATACCCACGCATAATTGCTTGCTCACGTGTTTGTTCATGCATAGCATATGATTGACTAATACTTGTTTGTTATGGTACGGAATTAAGGGAATTCTCACTAAGCTAGTGAGCATATACCCCAATAGTTTTTAAATGAGCTGGTTATTTCAAGACTGCAAAGTGGGACCGAATTGTTGAAGCCGGGAATGACTCCGATTTCGGCAAAAGAACACGATGTTTGAAGTTATCTGCTAGTTTATGATTTGTCTTGTAATAGTTTATGTAGGGAAGTTTGTGGATGAATGTAATTGAGTGAATGATTGTATTTTGAAGTGTAGTGATTTGTATCTGAAGTATAGTAAATTTGTTTTCCTTTACATTGTTTACTCAAGCTATCAACGTAAAATGTATTACTCCGATGCGTCTCTTCCATGAGTTAGACGCCTTACATAGTATGGAAGCCTTCGGGTGACTAGGTGGTCATTCTTAGGCTTTAATATTGTGTACGTGGACTGCCCGTTTAGTAACCTTCGGGAGTGACACATGCGTAGGAGTTCTGCTCATGTGGTCTCAACTGCGAGAAGTGTATGCAATAACCTTCCCCCCTTGCATCAAGACGCATCCAAGGCCATTCCTTGAGGCGTCACTATACCAATAGGACTTTTCTGGTCCGTAGAACCAAAATCGGTGCCGATACCAATCGTCGTTTTAATTCTTGAAAACTCTGTTCCCTCTTGTCCGTCCAAACAAACTTTTCATTCTTTTGAGTCAATTGAGTCAGTGGCTTGGCTATCTTAGAAAATCCTTCACAAACTTGCGATAGTAGCCAGCTAATCCCAAGAAACTTCTTACTTCGGTAACCGTTTGCGGTGGTTTCCAATCCACTACAGCCTTGATCTTTTCGGGGTCGACTGATATCCCATCACCGGTTACTACATGTCCAAGAAATGATATTCTGTCCAACCAAAAATCACATTTGGACAGCTTGGCGTACAGCTTATTATCCCGTAAGGTTTGAAGCGCCAAATGAGATGTTCCTCGTGTTGCTTTTGTCTTTCGAATTATGAGGATGTCGTCTATAAAGACTATCACACACTTATCCAAAAGTAGCTTATAGACTCATTCATAAGGTCATAAATGCAGCTGTGCATTAGTCAGCCCAAATGACATTACCAGGAACTCGTAGTGTCCATAACAAGTACGAAAAAGCCGTCTTGGTACATCATCAGGCTTAATCCTCAACTGATGATATCCCGAACGCAAATCAATGCGTGAGAACACACAAGCGCCTTGCAGTTGATCAAACAAATCATCAATCCTTAGCAACATACCGGTTTTTGATAGTCACTTTATTCAACTCACGATAGTCGATACACTCTCATCGATCCATCTTTCTTCTTTACAAACAAAACGGGTGCGCCCCATGGCGATACACTTGGTCTTATAAATTTTGATCCAGAAGTTCTTGCAACTGTGTCTTTAGCTCCTTCAACTCAGCCGGTGCCATCCGGTATGGTGCTTTGGATATCGGTTCGGTGTTTGGAGCCAAAACAATCTCAAAATCAATTTCTCTTTTTGGTGGTAATCCCGGTAAATCTCAGGAAACACATCCAAATACTCATTCACCACCGGTATATCCTTTTCCTCACGGTTCCCTCTTCATCTAAGACACCTTCAATCGGTATTATCTCTTCATCCTCCATCATTAGCTCAAACGAGTTTACACCAAACCTTCTCGGAACTAGGGTTTCTCCCACAAATTCTACTTTTTCTCCCAATTGATCATAGAAACTCACTGTTTCTTTTGACAATCCACTATCGCTTTTACCTTGCTTAGCCAACTCATTCCGAGGATAACTTCGTATTTATTCATTCCAACATTATCAAATCACTTTTGGAGCTGTGTCCATGGACTTCCAACGGACAATCCTTCACCAACTCTTGGGTTGACACAACACTTCCTGTGGGGGTCTTAATCCTCAAACTAACCGTAGTTGTGGCTATAGGCAATCCCAATTGGTTAGCCAAACTATTGGTGACGAATGAATGAGTCGCTCCCGTGTCAAATAAAACATAAGCTTCCACGCCATTCACCCGTATGTGTCCTGAGGTCAACAAATATCCATCACAATTGAACCCTACAACACCTTAAGGCTATCTACACAGGGTTCCTACTTCCAGCTTTCCCATATCACATATTCAATTTCATTCAGGCAACAATTTAAATTTAACTTAAATTTCAGCTAAGAGGGTTTCTGTTACTAACCTGTCACCAGGCCGCTATCAGCGCCTTCGCTTTGATCCAAAGCTGCCAATTCTACATCTTCCTCCTCATCTTCCTCGACCATCCACTGGCCTTCGAAGTTATATAACCTCATCCCATGCATTGCTGAAGCTGCTCGGCTCCCACTTTTGTTACCCGACCTCATAGGGTTGGTATTACTTGGAGTTCCATAGGGTCGAGCGGCCACGCTTTTCCGCTGGGAACATTCAGAGGCTAGATGTCCCTTCTCCTTGCAAATAAAGCAAGTCACAGCCAGCTTCTTTGGGCACGTGTAGACCATATGGCCAGCGTCGCCACAGAAATAGCATTTGTTTTTCAACAACTGGCACTGCCTAGGAGCGTGTGCTCCCTTACATTTCCAACATGTGACATTGGCCTTGAACTGGGTCGGCTTGCTAGACTCATCCTTGAATCCTTGGTACGGTCTGTACCTCTTTCCTTTGAATCCTGAACTCGAGGCGTCGAATGGCCTCTTTCCAAATACCCTCTTTTCAGGCTCCTGGTACTTCCTTTTTCTGGCCCCTTCAATTACCCGGGCCTTCTCTACCATTTCAGGATATGTCCTGACTCCAAACTCTTCCAACTTGATCCGCAGTTCCTCATCTAAGCCTCCCAGAAATACCTGCTTCTTCAATTCTTCACTATCCCTGAAAGACTCAGGTGCATACTGCAGCAAGTGAACGAATTCGGTTTCATATTGTTCTACTGTCCTCCCCTTTTGCTTAACATGGAGGAAATCAGCACTATATTTCACTCTCAAGCTGGAGGGAAAATAATTGTTCAGAAATTCCCGGCGAAAGGTTTCCCAAGTGGCCGGGAAGTCAAGTTCCTTCTCTTGGAGTCCCACCAGACCCGCATTGTACCTCAGCATATATGTTCCATATTCCAACTGCAGATAAGGTGGAATCTCGTATGCAGCAAAAGAACGCTCAACTTGAGCCAACCAGTCCTCGGCTTCATCTGGTTTACCGAATGCTCCATCAAAATACCGGTTGCTCTTAATAAAGTCCGGTAAGGAGCTTCGGTGGGTCTCCTGTATGGCGGGGGGTGGCGTGGCACATTATAGGAATGCTCCTCTTGTGGAGCCGGTGCCTCTGCAGTCATTTCCCGATGATCTGCGGGATGTGGGGCCGAATCCCGGCACTTCGCCCTGGGTGCGGGTTCTGAACCGGATTCTGATTTTGAATGAAGGTGTTCAGAAGGTTGGCCAATTGCCCAATTGCATTTAACACATCGCCCTGTTGATTCTGAGGTGCAACCCCCTGAGGGTTAAGTGGAGGTGCAGCCGGTTGATCGGCTTCATTCGGAAGAGACTCTTGCTCCCGGTTCCGAATCCGTCGGTTTCGTCTGTTTATACATTATTTAATGAATTTTTAGTATCTTTAGTAGATTTTTTATTTCGAAAGGACTAGATTTGTTAACAAGTTTAAAAGTTGCGAAAATCTGGAAATCAAACTTAGAAAGAATGAAATTTCACAATTCCATATAATCACAGGAGAATAAAAGAATTCACACATAGAGTAACAAGTTGAAATTTCATAACAATAATGAATGAATGAATGCTCATGCAATCTATATGCGGTTAATGTTCTCTTATGCCTCATGACTAGCATGCATGCTTTTCTCAACTCCTTTCCTTTGAAATAAACACGATCTTTTCATTACTTTAGCGAGCCATACAAATATTACATCAAGATTTTTGTTCCAAAATTTGGCTAGCTAAATTCCAATTCCGATTCTAAACAATTTCCCTATTCCCGAAAACATGACAAAATACAGGGAAAAAGAAACAAACAAAATACTAACTATCCTGAAATCCTAAAGCAAATTGGCATCCCATTGCCTACTACAAAATAAGAAAATCAGGACTCCTCTTGGACTTCATGGGTTAGCTATCACCTCGGTCTCTACTCATCACTAGAGTCATCGGGGGTCGAGCTAGGAGGTCGTCTCCTGTTGGAAGAACCATCATCGTCCCGTCGGATAAACAAACTAAGGTATTCCCTCGTAGTCATCCTCGCTTCCTAGTAGGTCGGACTAAAGGTTCCTGGTCTTCACTTTCCTCCTCTTCCTCAGTACCTTGCCCTTCCCTGGGGCTCACATCATCCTCCTCACCTCTAACTTCCGGCTCACTCACCTGAGTCTCTACTACCTCATTCTCTCTTACTGGCTCTCTACCCATGCCTTCTACCTCCATAGGCTCGGGGGCTACAGGTTCAGCTACTACTATATCAAGTACAGGGGGATTTTCTCCTTCCACATACACATCTCTCCACATCAAGGGGTCAAACTCGGGTTCCACCCTACCACTATCCGGTATCTCCAACTCCCGATTAAAATCCCATACAATTGGGTTGGGTTCCGGATTCACTTCAGCTTCCGGCTCAACAGGTGGGGTAGGGGTTCTAGGAACTACATTTTCTTCCTAGTTAGGATCCTCCTCGGGGTCCTCTTCCTCTTCTTCTTCTTCTTCTTCATCCTCTCCAACTACAGGAGCCCCATTCAATTGCATGCCTATATCAATGGCTGGAGGTGGAGCTATCACTCGGGGTGGGAGAATATCTAAGTAGACCGCATGCCAAGTGATATGGTTCCATGCATCTGCCATGTTCCGATCATGGTGGTCGTACAAATTATCATGGGCATACACATACAAAGGTCCTATGGGGATCCATACGCTAAAATCTGGAGGGGTTCGGTTTCCTCCACCCTTCAAAATGAATGTGGCCTCCCTAATCATGGGCTCGCGCCCATACTCAACCATGATCCTCCCTAGAGTATAAATTGTCTCCAATTTTGTCCAACTCCTCCTCCCCATGGGATCATACCTCAATCGATCCACTACCTCATCCCATCTTGTGTATCTCAATCCATCATTCCACAATTTGTACATTTCCCCTATAGTCCGGGAATGTCTGGCTAGGGCAAAGTCTTCGCACAACTCTCTTAACCTCAACCTATACTCCACCATTGTCTCATCGTTTCTCTTTGTGAAGTTCCTGGCCTGCTCCCTGGTCTCACCCAAGGAGACCTACAACAATACAATATTCCTAATCAAACTTAACATGAAAACGCTTTTAACTCCATTTAACCTATTAGTTAGATTTCTAAGTCCGGTTTCTTTTAAACCTATTGTCTTGTTTTAAAACCTAGTGCTCTGATACCAACTTAAACTGTCACGCCCCATAGGGTATCCTACATGTAACAACCCGCCACATACTAAACAAGACTCTCGAGTTCCCTATCCGAGCCCTTCGGGAGTCTTATATAGATGTAAAGCATTCCTTTACGACAATAGAATACCCAACCAATGGAGTTAAATAGTTTAGTGTGGCATTCATTAGCCATAGATAATAAACCAAAATGCATAATTATACATTACAAAATCTAAGGGGCATTCCCCCGCAAAATAATATCGAATCCATTACAGTCATCCAGAGTCCTTTAGTTTCCAACGGAAGTCTATACAAAAAAAAAAAAAAAAATTGAAGTAAACTTCTATGGGAAACTCCTATCTCCGGTACTTGTGCTATGGCTTGCCTCGGCCTAAGCCAGATAAACTCGTGCTACAATAAGTAAAAACTATGGGGGCGTAAGCTAACTAGCTTAGTGAGTAATAACGTCCATAACACAATTAAGTATAATTCATTCAAGCAAGTGATTATTCAAGCAAGTGTATGTATCAAACAAATGAGTTTAACAAGCATATGACCAACCGGAAATCATATGTGGATGGACTTGCGCCCTCCATCCTGGGTTAGCAGATTAACGAATCCTGCAGTACGACGCCGTTTAAGCTCACGGTCAACTAACAATATTTCGTTTTATGGATCACGATTAACCAACAAATTCATTTTATGGATCACGATTAACCAACAAATTCATTTTATGGATCACGATTAACCAACATATTCTTTTTATGGATCACGAAAAACCAACCAATGCCAATGCTCCATCCCCATCGTGATATGAATGAATCCAATTATCATTGTAGTCGAATATACATTAGTTCAATTCTTTTAGGTGTCCAACAAATGTTCACAAACATTCAATATAAGATACTAGCTAATCAGTCAATAGTTTAACACCCGGTTTCAATATTTCTTAAGTTTCATTCCACGCATCAACAGCAAACAAATACATATATAATTCCCATATATCCCATCATGCATATTCATTTTTATCTTTGCCTACACCATTAGTGCCACCACATTACAATCACAGTCATTAATTGAGAGCGGAAGTAAAACTCACTCGGCCATTGGACGCCGGTCTTTCTAGTAGTAATAATCGGGCGGTAAGGTGTCGTCCTGCTCGGGATCACCTACCAAGTAAGAATAATCCTAATGAGATTCTCATCATGTAACTAATCCAAACTATGCATCTAGACTAGATGAATTCGGAATTCTCGCTATTTGCAGAAGCCTCGACTTAAAACGGCCATAACTTGATCATTTTAACTCGGAATTTCACAAATTTTATATCGATCTCTATCTACTTCGAAAGATCTATCTATTTCTAATATTAAATTCAAGTTTTGAAAACATTAAGGTCACGGAACAGTAGGATCAGATCTGTTCCGTAAATCCTCCAATTCCGAAAATTTGTTTTGCTTTTGATAAGAAATGTTTCTAGTTGATGATTCATACATGAATGGCATATGAATGAATGCCTAACATGAGTATCGTGTAAGGAACACCATATATGCATGGTTTTGATGATCTTTGATTATGGACTCTTATGAATTCCTAATTATTATCAATTTCCTTAATGATTCCTTATAACAAGTCATTATTACCAATCTTACATCCCTTAATGTCTTTATGATTTTATCCTTAGAATTTAATTGTCATCTAATTAAAAATGAGTTCCCAACATCCATATTAATCATGGCCTTCATTCATGCATAAAAATTCCCATTTTTCATTTGGTAAACATGTCTTTAAACAAGCTTCTTGTAAAAACCCGAAATTTTGAAATTTCATTTTCTTGCATTTTTCTTATGGAAAAACTTGTCTAATGAATTAAAAATTGAAGCTCCAATGTATATATTATCTAAGGACTTCATTTAGCTTATAAAACATCCAATTTAGACTTAGATACTAAGCGTTCTTGTAGGCATGAACCTAAATTACGAATTTAACTATTGATCAATCTATCAATATCTTTCATTCTAACTCCACTACTTGTTTTACATTCTTATCATGCCAAAACTCATCTAAGCTTGTGAAAATCATTCTTTCAAGATATCTATTACATATACCCTTCATTTTTCTTGTGAAATATGAGTTAAAAAATGATTTTGGTGGTTTTTAAAGTAGGGTTTCAATTTCATCCGAATTTCCAACATTTCATATTTGACAAAACCTTTCCTTTTTCAATGTTCTTGCCTTCTATCTATGAAGATCCACTATCTAACACACCTTTACATGAACAAGACTATATTTTTACGGTCATCAATGCATGAAATTCAAAATATCTCTATGATCATATATGTAAATGAAAATGTGGGTGTCTAAACTTTAGATCTACTAACTATAATGCATGAATCATAAATCTCATAGCATGAACATCAATATATATACAAGATCTCTACTTTACATGCATGAACAAGAAGACATCTTAACATAAACACATCTAAACACTAGATCCATGTCTTGTGATGGCTTGATATTCTTGTTCATGTGTTTTCATTCCCTAGCAAGAGCTCATTGGGATTAAATGAGAAAACACACAAGATATAGCTTTGCCATTACAAGATTAGGAAGAACAAAGCTTAAATACACATACAAATGGAGTCTTGAAGGAGAAAAGAAGAGGAAACAAGTTGGAAATGTGAAAGGAAGGGGGAGAGGGGTTCATGGCACAAGGGAAAAAAAAGAGAGTTTTTACTCTTTTGTAAAAATTGAAACAAGAAGAAATGAAGAGAGAGAGAGAAAAATATGTTTATATATGAAGTGAATTAGGGTTTTAGTTAATAAAATTGAGTTAAATAAATCAATGGAGAGGGAAAACCCGGGGGGCGGGGGGTGGGGGTGGGTTGGTTTGCCGACCACATCTCTTGTGTGTGTGTGTGTGTTTTAAAAATTTGATATTTTGTAATTTAGTGAATTAAAATGTAATTAATGTGATGATTATTTAAGAGACAAAATTTCTTGGAAAAGAAAATTGAAATGAGTAGTTGTAAGGATGTAAGAATAGGGTATGGGTAGTGTGTAGTGTAGGTTGTACTTGTGAATAGTAGACAAGACATCTACTTTACCGGTTGTACCGAAAACACGAGAAAAGCTATAACTGTAATTTTTATAGCTCAAAAATTATAAAATTGATATTTTTGGAATCCTTATAAAATTACGGATCTAATAAATATTCCGGAACATTTTTCTGAATCCGTGGCCCGGGGCACTCTTTTCCGTAATTGAGCTCGGGAAAGCTCGGAATTGAAAAATTCTCGAATTTAAAACTTTCAAAGGTTTAAAATGTACTTTAAAACAATAATTCAACTTCATCCACTTTATAAAATTTTTTTTATTATGAAACCGAAGGACAGCCAGATTTAGGGTCCCTAGGCTTCTCTCACTAGACTCAAACCGGACCGGATTAGGGTTTCGCTTCCAATACCCGGGGTTTCTTAACTACTAAGAATACCGGGTTTACAGCTGTAGTTTTACTAGTACCTATTCCCCAATTTGAAAGACCCTCTCGGATCTCTTTCTGTCAGCCATCACCTTCATTCTATCTTGAGCTCTCTTAATATGGAATTGTAAGGTTCTTAGGGTTGACTCTCGCTCAGTCAGTACCTTATCTACCACTTCATTCCTCGAATCTCCTGGCACATAGGGTAGGTGCAATGGTGGTGTGTACCCATATGGTGCTTCAAATGGGGTGATTTTAGCTCGTGAATGGTTGTTGGTGTTGTACCACCACTCTGCCAGAGCTAAAAATTCCACCCATTTTCTCGGTTCATCACTGGTCATACATCTGAGGTAGGTTTCCATACATCGGTTTACCACCTCGGTTTGGCCATCAGATTGTGGGTGATAGGCAGAAGTAAGCCTCAGTTCAACTCCTTGTAGATTAAAAAACTCCTTCTAGAAGTGGCTGATAAAAAATGGATATCTGTCACTTACTATCGAATTAGGAAGTCTATGTAACTTAAACACATTGTCTAAGTACAGCTTTGCTATCTGAGGGGCAGTGTAAGGATGGGTTAAGCTGATAAAGTGAGTGTATTTACTCAGTCGATCAACTATGACCATAATCACATTCTTCCCATGTGATTTAGGAAGTCCTTCTATAAAATCCATAGATAGGTCAGTCCAGTAACCATCGGGAATTGGTAAGGGTTGCAGTAAACCTGGTTAGGCCACATTCTCATACTTGTGGCATTGACAGACCCCACACTCCCTCACAAACTGTCTAACATCCCTTTCCATACCCTTCCAGTAGTAATTAGCATGCAATCTCTTAAAGGTAGCTTAGCCACCCAAGTATCCTCCCATTGCCCCATCATGGTAGAGTGAAATTATTTTGTTTTTAAGTTCCACTCTAGGACCAACCACAATTTTTCCCTTTCGCCTTAACAACCCATCTTTCATTGAGAACCCTTTGATTGGTTCCTCTTTCTTCAGCTCCTAGATGATGGCTGTATAAGGTGGATGTGTGACCACACTATTCTGAATTTCTTCCAGCAACTCTGTAGATAGGTCCAAGGTATAAACCATGGCCTTTAATCCTGTCATTCCTGCACGAGAGAGTGCATCAGCAGCTATATTTGTGTTACCACTCTTATATTGGATCTCATAATCCAAACCTAGTAGCTTAGTTAACCATTTCTGTTGGCTACTAGTGGTTAATCGTTGATCCAATAAATATTCAAGACTTTGATGATCAGTCTTAATAATAAAATGGTGTCCCATCAAATAATGTCTCCATTTTTCCACTGCTTGCACCACACCATCATTTCTTTTTCATATATGGATAGACCCTTCTGTTTCAATCCTAAAGCCTTGCTAAAATAAGCAATGGGATATTGGTCCTGCATTAAAACTGCCCTAATACCCTCATCACAAGCATCTGCCTCAATGGTAAATGTTTTTGTAAATTCAGGTAATTTCAACACCGGGGCCCTAGTTAAGGCCCTTTTTGCCAATTCAAAAGATTTTTCAGCCTCAATAGTCCATTCAAAGCTGTTCTTCTTAAGCAATTGGGTAAGAGGTTTAGTCAAGACACCATACCCCTGTATGAACCTCCTATAATACCCTGCAAGTCCCAAAAACCCTCTTAGTTGTTTCACATTCACTGGTCTCTTCCATTTTTGAACTGCTGCAATCTTCTTGGGATCCGTAATTACACCATGGAGAGATATAACATGTCCCAAATATTCAATGTGAGATACACTAAAAACACACTTGCTACGTTTCAAAAATAGAGTTTCCTTTCTTAGAATCTCTAAAACTACACTTAAGTGCATGATATGTTCATCTAGACTCTTATTGTATACTAAGATATCATCAAAAAACACCAATACAAATTTCC
The DNA here is from genome assembly GCA_024138025.1 of Combretum micranthum. NCBI lineage: Eukaryota > Viridiplantae > Streptophyta > Magnoliopsida > Myrtales > Combretaceae > Combretum > Combretum micranthum. The sequence continues at coordinate 56,299 of JAMXBD010003776.1, read as the reverse complement.
TCAGATGTTCACGAAATAAATCATTCATTAATCCTTGGAAAGTAGAAGGAGCGTTGGTTAGACCAAAGGGCATAACCCGAAATTCATAATGACCAGCATGAGTCTTAAAGGCAGTCTTATACACATCCTTAGGGTCCATTAGTATTTGATGGTACCTTAACCTTAAATCCAATTTGCTAAAGTAGCAACTTCCAAATAATTCGTCAAATAAATCATCAATCAAGGGTATAGGATACCTGTCTTTAATGGTCAATTTGTTGAGCTCGCGGTAATCCACACACATTCTCCAAGAATTGTCCTTTTTCTTCACTAGAACTACTGGTGAAGAGAAAGAGCTGTGACTAGGTTTGATAGTTCCTTGCTCGAGCATCTCCTTAACCATGGTCTCCAATACATTCTTTTGAATCATGGAATGTCGATAGGGTCTTAAGTTGACTGGTTGGGCTCCTTCAACTAATGGAATTCTGTGCTCGTGGCCCCTTGAAGGTGGTAAGGAATGAGGTTGTTCAAAGAGGTCCTGGAACTCCTCCAATAATTCCAATATGCTGGGTGGAACGGGCTCACTGTGTTGTTCCTTTGAGTCCACCTTCTTTGCAAACACCATCCAGCATTGTAATTCAAGTGGAAGTGTGCTCGTAGTGAGGAGCGTGTCCAATTTTTCTTCTTCAATTACCTTCAAGGGATCCTTCTTGCCCTGTAATTTACAATGTTTTCCCATATAACTAAACTCCATAGTTAACTCAGAGAAGTTCCACACTATGTTTCCCAACTGTCGTAGCCATGGTATACCCAAGATTATATCTTCCCTGTCGAGCCTGGATTTTTTTCCACTCATCTGATCTGGTTCATTTCTCCTAACCCGATTCACATTAAACCCGAACCCATTTAACATGAATCCTCGACTAGGGGTTAAAAGAAATTTTAAAAAAATTTTAGAGTCGCCACCCGATATAAATCGGGAAAAAAAAATAAAAAGCTAGGATCAATGGGTCGGTTGATCCTAACTTAGCTACTAGTCTGCGAAAATTTGATTTAAAAAATCAACTTTTAAAAACCAGATATCATGGATTCGGGGGCTAACCTATTAAAACCAAATGGTTACCACTTTTGGAATTTTAAACTTATAATTTATCCTTTTCATGCTCAAAAACTCAAGTAAAACATTATAGCACAAATATTTACAAGTCAAATCATTCATTTTTATTTTTTTATGTTTTTTCTTCATTTTTATTTTTTATTATTATTTTTTTTAGAACATGAATATCAACAAAATATCTTATATTACAAAATATTTATTCACAATATTTAAACAAAACATTTTTTTTATTTTTAATGTCGCCCTGTAGGTGCCTACGTACTCGCTAATCGAGATCAGACAAAACGTAGTTCTTTTAAAAAAAGAACTTAATTTGTTGATCAATTTTAATTTTTTGAACTCTTTTCATTTTAAATTCATTAAATTTTCAAGTTTTTATAAAAAATCATTTTTTTGATGATCCTATGATCTAATCAATTAATTTTTTTTATTTTATGAAAATATAATTTTTCTAAGTCCAAAAATCATTTTTTTTTAGAAATTTTGTTCTTTGGAAAATCCAATTTTATTATTTTTATTTATTTTTTATCATTATTATTGTTTTTTTATTTATTTTTATTTTTTTAAAAAATCATCACATATTCACAATATATCCAGAATAATTTAAAATATATTAAAAATATTTTCCATGCATTAAATATGCATTTCTAAGGCAATTTGTATATAAATACTTATTAAAAATATTCAAAAATATCAAAAAAAATAAATTTACATAAAAAATAAATATTTTGATTTTTCTGGATTTTTCTGTATTTTTCTGAATTTTTTATGAATTTTTATAATTTTTTTACTATTTTTTGCTATTTTTTATTTATTATTTTCTGAAATTAATTATAAATAAAATATTAATAAAATAATGCGGGTTAACCTGGACCGTCGGATGAAGCGGACGAGATCTGGAGCGGTGATCTCGCTGACCAATCTGGATCGTCTGATCTTGTTGACTCGATCTGAGCCGTCTGATCGCTTGATGAAATCTGGGCCGTCTGATCGCTTGATTGAATCTGGACCGTCTGATCGCTTGATGAAATCTGGGCCGTCTGATCGCTTGATGAAATCTGGGCTGTCTGATCGCTTGATTGAATCTGAGCCGTTGATCTGCTTGATTGAATCTAGGCCGTCTGATCTGCTTGATTGAATCTGGACCGTCCGATCTGAGTTGACCGTTGACCGATGACCGATGACCGACGACCGTTGACCGATGACCGACCGGGTTGGATTCGGATCTTCGGGTCAGATCTCGGAGCTCCGGCGGGTGGGTGAAGAAGACGATGACGCGACTTTTCGGGGCGGATCCGGCGGCTACGGTGGTCCTCGGCGGCTGGAAGCTTGTCGGCCCGACTCCAATGGTGGTGGCGCGTCCTCTGGAGGTGGTGGTTCACGCCCAGAACCACGGTGGACGGCGGTTCGAAGTGGTGGTCGCGCGGCGTTCAAATCCGAAAAAAATAAAAAAAATTGCAGAGATGATTTTGAACAAATTGATCAAATTAAAGCACACTTGGTCACTTTAAATTTGTTCCTAAAGCTCCCTAAACACTCAAATTGAATAAAAAACAATTCGAAATTCTTAAATTTCGAATTTTCTCTTTAAGAACCCTAATTTTCGAAATCTTCGAATTCACTCATTCTGATTGTGTTTTGTTGAAATTGACTTGTGCCTTTGATCCTAGGACCTCCTATTTATAGGTTGCAAGCTCAATTTTCAGTTTCGAACAGTTTAAAAAATGAATCAATTTATGCCTCTTGATTTTTCACGAATTTAATTCGAAAATCCATGATTAAATTGTTTGAAACTGATGAATTGATGATTGTTTTCATATTCCATGCCAGATTCATCCACTCAATTTTTGTAACTCCTCATTCATGTGCAATTGAATGCTTTATACATTGAATTTTGTAACTTTTTGGTTGTTTTTTGCACTAATCTTTCATATTTTGTAACCACTTTGCAATCCCATCATCAATTTTGACAATCAATGATGTTTTGTCAGTTAAAAACTGATGCAAAGTAAGGCAAAAGTCACATTTAAGGAAAATGAAAAGACAAAAATGATAAAAAAAGGCAAAAATTTGCCTTTGCTAGGGTTTGAACCTGTGTCCTTAAGCTTGAGTGTGTGTTTGGGTCCATATGTTTAACCAACAGGCCATTTGGCCTGTGCCTTGATCACTTAGCCAATTTCATCAATACTTAAGGCTTTTGGAAAAAAATTAGTTTAATTAAATTTTAAGCCTTAATTAATTGGGCAAAAATTGGGTGTCTACAGCTGCCCCTCTTTGTGGTAAAGTTTGAACAAAACTTTTGCCACAAAGACAAAAAGATAGCCAATTTTTGCTTAGCTTCTCCTTCCAAATTTTATTTAAGGAGATTTTTATCTTATGCTAAACTATCTGTCGAGTTCAGACTTTGAGATTTTGCTAGGTCAACTGTCGGACCTAGACTTTGGTTTGGTCATTTGCCGGACCAATGGGCTTTGGTTTGGTCATTTGCCGGACCAATGGGCTTTGGTCATTTGCCGGACCAATGGGCTTTGGTTTGGTCATTTGCCGGACCAATGGGCTTTGGTCATTTGCCGGACCAATGGGCTTTGCTTTGGTCATTTGCCGGACCAATGGGCTTTGGTCATTTACTGGACCAATGGGCTTTGGTCATTTGCCGGACCAATGGGCTTTAGCTTGGTCATTTGCCGGACCAATGGCCTTGGGTTTGGTCATTTGCCGGACCAATGGGCTTTGGCTTGGTCATTTGCCGGACCAATGGGCTTTGGCTTGGTCATTTGCAGGACCAATGGGCTTTGGGTTTGGTCATTTGCCGGACCAATGGGCTTTGGTCATTTGCCGGACCAATGGGCTTTGGTTTGGTCATTTACCGGACCAATGGGCTATGGTTTGGTCATTTGCCGGACCAATGGGCTTTGGTTTGGTCATTTGCCGGACCAATGGGCTTTGGGTTAGGTCATTTGCCGGACCTATGGGCTTTGGTCATTTGCCGGACTAATGGCTTTGGTTAGGTCATTTGCCGGACCTATGGGCTTTGGTTTGGTCATTTGCCGACCAATGGGCTTTGGTTTTGGTCATTTGCCGACCAATGGGCTTTGGTTTTGGTCATTTGCCGGACCAATGGGCTTTGGTTTGGTCATTTGTCGGACCAATGGGCTTTGGTTTTGGTCATTTGCCGGACCAATGGGCTTTGGTTTTGGTCATTTGCCGGACCAATGGGCTTTGGTTTGGTCATTTGCCGACCAATGGGCTTTGGTTTGGTCATTTGCCGGACCAATGGGCTTTGGTTTGGTCATTTACCGGACCAATGGGATTTGGTTTGGTCATTTGCCGGACCAATGGGCTTTGGTTTGAAAACTTGGATGGGCTTCAAGTTTTTCTTTTTTTTGGAAAACTTGGTTTGAAAACTTGGATGGGCTTCAAGTTTTTTTTTTTTGAAAACTTGGTTTGAAAACTTGATGGGCTTCAAGTTTTTCTTTTTTTTGGAAAACTTGGTTTGAAAACTTGGATGGGCTTCAAGTTTTTTCTTTGAAAACTTGGATGGGCTCAAGTTTTTCTTTTTTGGAAAACTTGGTTTGAAAACTTGGATGGGCTTCAAGTTTTTCTTTCTCTTTTTGGAAGACTTGGAAAACTTGGATGGGCTTCAAGTTTTTCTTGAAAACTTTGGAAACTTGGTTCAAACGTACCCTATGAACTGGCGTTTGGTTTTAACATTAGTGCGCTTCTCGAGCTGACACTCGACTTGTTAAGGCGCTCCTTGAGCTGGCCTAAAACTTACAACTTGACAAGGCAGCACAACACTTCCTTGAGTTGGCGATTCTCAATTTGAGAATAGGATGAAGCTCATACGATCCTAAAGATTAAAAAAAAGACAACGCTCCCTTGAGCAGACTATCCTGATGCTGAAGAAATAGGATGATGCTCCTTTGGGCATATAATCCTAAAGATTGAAAGGTAGGATGACGCTCCTTTGAGCGGTGACCCTAATACTTAGGATGACGCTTTTTTGAGCAATCGATCCTAAAACTTAAACAAATAGGATGACGCTCCTTTGAGCAGGTGATCCTAACTTAAACACAAACTTGAAAACAAGTTTTGAAAACCGTAGCCTGAATTTTTTTTTGGCTAATTTTTTAATGTGGGAAATTCTTCCCCTTTTTTCATTGAAAATTTTTAAGAAAACCTTTGAGAATTTTTTTCTTTTAAAAACCAAAACCTTATGCCCCTTTTTTTTTTTTTTTGCAAAGTTTTTTTTTTTCTTTTATTTTAAAAATTTAAACCAAAGGCAATTTTTTTACTTTTAATGAAGAAAACTTATTTTCTCTTTTTTTTTATTACTTTTCAGATATTTGGAAAAAACTTTTTTTTTATTTTTTTTGGAAGAAATTCCTTCTTTTCTTGGACCTTTTAAAGGTAAAAAGTTTCCTTTTTTTTTTTTTTTGAATTCCAACTTTTTTTTTTAAAGTTACCAACAGGTAAAAATAATCATAAATAGGGTTTGCCCCATTGATCACTCATTTTTTTTTTCAGCCTAAGGCTTCACTATTAACCACCTAAGGTCTTTTATTGAAAAATTTTAATCATTGGGGGCAAAGTTTTTCTTTTAGGACATTAATTTGAAAATTGGGGCATTGTTTCCAACTTTGGGGCAATTAATTCCTAACCCTGAGGCAGACTTCTTTCAAATTGGGGCAAATGATTTCATGCCCCTGGGATGATTCTTACACCAAGGTTGGTTATCTTATTTTAAGTTACCTAATCAAAGAGGACTTCCTTACACTCTCTTAGGCTTATTTTCACACATTTGACTCGGATTCCAAAAATTATGGTCCGGCTTGCAAGTGACACACTTTGGTCAATCTATTAGGTCTTTTTTGGACTGTAATGTGGGCTTTTGGTTGTTGGCTTTAATCAAAAAGAGATATTTCATAAAGGCTTTTTTTTTTTTTTTGAAAATTTTTCAACACATCCCGGGTTTACAAGTCAAGAACCCTTAAGGAAAACTTGAATATGCACTTATTCCTAGTTTCAAGAGCATTAATAAATCAACTCCTTTGATCCAAAGAGTCTCTAAAGGGTGGAATTGTGGATGGGCCCATAATATAGATTTTGGACCTTGTGTTTTTATGGGCTTTGAACTTTGAGCATGTGCCCCCAGTGTTTGGGTATGATCACCTTGTGTGATTGTCTTCCATCAGGGTGGAATTGTGGGTGGGTCCATGATATAAATTTTGGACCTTGTGTTTTGATGGGCTTTGAACTTTGAGCATGTGCTTGTGTGATTGTCTTCCATCAGGGTGGAATTGTGGGTGGGTCCATGATATAAATTTTGGACCTTGTGTTTTGATGGGCCTTGAGCTTTAAGCATATGCTTCTAATTTCTTGGTTTAATCACCTTGCTTGGCTATTCTTCATTTTTTTTTCATTTTTTTTTGGCACTTTATTCATGCATCCCTTTTTTCTTCTTCTTTTGCAAGGTGATTTGTATTTTTTCCATTGGATGGCTTATAGCTCAAAGTATATGGATTGTGTATGGTTTGGGATAGAAACTCTTCTTCCTTTCAAAGGAAATGATTTATTTATGTCAATTGACTACTCTTGAATTGATGCAACTAGGGCAAGTGCATATAAGTTAATCCTTTTTCTCCTTGATAATGACCCTGACCTCCAAATTGCCCCGTTGTGGGGTACCCTAATGTAGGGTGGTTCTTGACAGGGCTTAATTTTAAAAAATTCTTCCTTAATAGGCTCAAATGGGTTAACAAAGGATAATGTGTTTAGGACTTTGAAATGAATGCCTAATGTCACTTTGACCTATGTATCAAATTCAAACTAGACCTCCTTTAAGGAATGAGTCCATTTTATCTCTCACAATTCACTCCACTCTTAGTGTGTAGGGTAGTGTTTGGGATTAAGTTTGCCTCTTTTCATCTTAGGCAATATTTAGTGAGATATTTTCTTTTCAATCATCCATTTTTATTGCCTCAGATATTAACTAAATGCCCCATTTGGATTTTCAAAAATGCCCCTAATCGGTAAAGTCCTTTTGGTTGCCCCTAGTTTTGATTTCATTTGCCTTTAGCTTAAAATGAATGATCATTGGTAACAATTTTGAAACATTCTTTTTCTGTTGGCAATTTTCTTTTCTAATTTTTTATTATTTTATTTTTTGAAAATAACTTTATTCTCTTTCTCATTTGTTGGAAAACAACTTTCATTTTTTCTTAAAAAAAAAAATTGTTGGAGAACAAGTTTGAAAAACTTTTATTCTCTTTATTTTTTTTTAGACAACAACTTTTTGTTCTCACTATTTATTCTAAAAAATCTTCACAAAAAAAAAAAAGAAAGTTGTTGATGGATATTTACAAAAAAGAATGTTTGAAAATGATTATTTATCCTAAAGTGGAAAAAAGATATTTACAAAAATAATTCATTTTTTTTTTCTTTTTTCTTTAAGGCAAAAATTATTTTACAAGAATAGTGGAACAAAAAGACCCCCCTTTTTCTTTTAGAAGGAAATTCAAATGGGGGTTGATTTTTACAGGGATGATTATCCTGAAGACAAGGAGAGGAATACATATGACAAAGGTAATTTTGATTGGAGAGGACCTATGACTATAAGGGACAAAATTTACTCTATGAGTATTTACAAGTCTACTGTACACATTTTTTATTTTTTTTATTTTTTCTTAAAAAAGATGCAAAGATGCAAGCATACAGATGCAATTGGGCATAATGACCTTGAAAATTTGATGAAAAAATTTTGCTGGAGTTGATGAAAAATTATTTTTTTGAAAACCCTTTTTTTTAAAAGCAAAAAAAAAAAAAAAAACTCCATTTTTTAAAAAAAATTTGGTCACTATCCATATAAATGGAGATAAGGACCCTGAAAGTTTTGGTGAAAAAGTTTTGTTGGAATTGATGAAAAATCATTTTTTTGAAAATCTTCTTTTAAAAAAAAAAATAACAAAATTAATCAAGACTCCATTTGAGAAAAAAAAAAATTAGTCACTATCCATGCCAATGGGGATAATGACCAAAAAAACTTTACTTGAAGTGGTATCATTTTTTTTTTTAAAAATAAAGGTTTAAAAACCATTTCAATCTAAAATTTTATTTACTGAAAAAAATGTTTGATTTTTGAAAACTTCCTTTTTTAGGAAAGAAAAAACTCCATATTTAAAAAAAATTGGTGGACTTATTTGAAAATTTTTTATTTTTGAAAAAAAAAAACATTTTTTGGAAGAAAATACAACTTTTTTTGAAAAGTTTGGTCAAAATCCTATGTTAATGAATGCATGATTTGGTAATGTTCTATAGGTCCCCCGATTTAGTGGTACTAAACGGAGTGGGAGGACATTTCTTGATCTAGAGGGTGGAAAGCCACAACCCCCGGACCTTACTTCGTCCTCCTCGCTTAGGCTCTTAAGACGGCCCTGGTACACCGTATCTAGCACACAATCATGCTAATGCAAATGCAAATGCAAATAAATAAATAAACAAGCAATCAAGCTTTGCCTTCTAATTTTACATACTGCAAGGTTATTATATATTTACAAAACAATTATTCAATATAATATACAAAGAATTATATATTCACAAAAATTGAGCAAGGATAAATTTAAAATTTAAAATTTAAAATTCCTAAGTGGCTAGCCTCATCTTTTTTTAAAAAAAATTAGGCGTCCCCAGTGGAGTCGCCAAGCTGTCGAGCCTGGATTTTTTTTCACTCATCTGATCTGGTTCATTTCTCCTAACCCGATTCACATTAAACCCGAACCCATTTAACATGAATCCTCGACTAGGGGTTAAAAGAAATTTTAAAAAAATTTTAGAGCCGCCACCCGATATAAATCGGGAAAAAAAAATAAAAAGCTAGGATCAATGGTCGGTTGTTCCTAACTTAGCTACTAGTCTGCGAAAATTTGATTTAAAAAATCAACTTTTAAAAACCAGATATCATGGATTCGGGGGCTAACCTATTAAAACCAAATGGTTACCACTTTTGGAATTTTAAAACTTATAATTTATCCTTTCATGCTCAAAAACTCAAGTAAAACATTATAGCACAAATATTTACAAGTCAAATCATTCATTTTTATTTTTTTATGTTTTCTCTTCATTTTTATTTTTTATTATTTTTTTTTAGAACATGAATATCAACAAAATATCTTATATTTACAAAATATTTATTCACAAATATTTAAAACAAAACATTTTTTTTATTTTTAATGTCGCCCTGCAGGTGCCTACGTACTCGCTAATCGAGATCAGACAAAACGTAGTTCTTTTAAAAAAAGAACTTAATTTGTTGATCAATTTTAATTTTTTGAACTCTTTTCATTTTAAATTCATTAAATTTTCAAGTTTTTATAAAAATCATTTTTTTGATGATCTTATGATCTAATCAATTAATTTTTTTTATTTTATGAAAATATAATTTTTCTAAGTCCAAAAATCATTTTTTTTTTAGAAATTTTGTTCTTTGAAAATCCAATTTTATTATTTTTATTTTTTTTATCATTATTATTGTTTTTTTTATTTATTTTTATTTTTTTAAAAAATCATATCACTATTCCACAATATATCCAGAATAATTTAAAATATATTAAAAATATCTTCCATGCATTAAATATGTATTTCTAAGGCAATTTGTGTATAAATACTTATTAAAAATATTCAAAAATATCAAAAAAAATAAATTTATATAAAAAATAAATATTTGATTTTTCTGGATTTTTCTGTATTTTCTGAATTTTTATGAATTTTTATAATTTTTTACTATTTTTTGCTATTTTTATTATTCTGAAATTAATTATTAATAAACTATTAATAAATAATGCGGATTAACCTGGACCGTAGGATGAAGCGGACGAGATCTGGAGCGTTGATCTCGCTGACCAATCTGGATCGTCTGATCTTGTTGACTCGATCTGAGCCGTCTGATCGCTTGATGAAATCTGGGCCGTCTGATCGCTTGATTGAATCTGGACCGTCTGATCACTTGATGAAATCTGGGCCGTCTGATCGCTTGATGAAATCTGGGCCGTCTGATCGCTTGATTGAATCTGAGCCGTTGATCTGCTTGATTGAATCTGGGCCGTCTGATCTGCTTGATTGAACCTGGACCGTCCGATCTGAGTTGACCGTTGACCGATGACCGACGACCATTGACCGATGACCGACCGGGTTGGATTCGGATCTTCGGGTCGGATCTCGGAGCTCCAGCGGGTGGGTGAAGAAGACGATGACGCGACTTTTCGGGGCGGATCCGGCGGCTCCGGTGGTCCTCGGCGGCTGGAAGCTTGTCGGCCCGACTCCAATGGTGGTGGCGCGTCCTCTGGAGGTGGTGGTTCACGCCCAGAACCACGGTGGACGGCGGTTCGAAGTGGTGGTCGCCGGCGGTTCAAATCCGAAAAAAATAAAAAAATTTGCAGAGATGATTTTGAACAAATTGATCAAATTAAAGCACACTTGGTCACTTTAAATTTGTTCCTAAAGCTCCCTAAACACTCAAATTGAATAAAAAACAATTCGAAATTCTTAAATTTCGAATTTTCTCTTTAAGAACCCTAATTTTCGAAATCTTCGAATTCACTCATTCTGATTGTGTTTTGTTGAAATTGACTTGTGCCTTTTGATCCTAGGACCTCCTATTTATAGGTTGCAAGCTCAATTTTCAGTTTCGAACAGTTTAAAAAATGAATCAATTTATGCCTCTTGATTTTTCACGAATTTAATTCGAAAATCCATGATTAAATTGTTTGAAACTGATGAATTGATGATTGTTTTCATATTCCATGCCAGATTCATCCACTCAATTTTTGTAACTCCTCATTCATGGCAATTGAATGCTTTATACATTGAATTTTGTAACTTTTTGGTTGTTTTTTGCACTAATCTTTTATATTTTGTAACCACTTTGCAATCCCATCATCAATTTTGACAATCAATGATGTTTTGTCAGTTAAAAACTTATGCAAAGTAAGGCAAAAGTCACATTTAAGGAAAATGAAAAGACAAAAATGATAAAAAAAGGCAAAAATTTGCCTTTGCTAGGGTTTGAACCTGTGTCCTTGAGCTTAAGTGTGTGTTTGGGTCCATATGTTTAACCAACAGGCCATTTGGCCTGTGCCTTGATCACTTAGCCAATTTCATCAATACTTAAGGCTTTTGGAAAAAGAATTAGTTTAATTAAATTTTAAGCCTTAATTAATTGGGCAAAAATTGGGTGTCTACATTCCCCATCTAATGGCAGTACATGGAATTCTAACTCGAATGAGTATCCTTGCATAATCAGCCTCAGTTGTGGAATGAATACCTTAGTGAACATAGGGGTTCCATCAGCGAATGTAATTTTCACTGATTTAGTATCATCAATTGTACACCCCAAACCCTTAATGGCTCTTTCATCCAAAAAATTCAAGGAACTTCCAGAATCCACAAAGACTCTTAACTTCCTCTTATTGTGGTAAGCTAACAACCTCATCATGTTAAGGTCATGAGTTTGGTTGATAGAACTCAGTGTCAGATTAGACCGTTCCTCTTCCAAGGCTGCGATGTCTTCATAATTCTCTTCCAACATCTCATCCTCTTCATCCACTAATAACATCCTTAGTGGTCTATTCTTACATCGATGCCCAGGACCAAAAGCTTCATCGCACTAGAAGCATTGTCGCTTCCTTCTCTTTTCCTCCAGTTCCTCGGGTGTCAACCTTCTTGGTTTGCGTGCACTGTTTGGTTGAGTGGCTACTGTCAATGGGGTTGGATTGGTCTGTGTATTGGGAAAGTGTCTAGGTCTGTTTGTGGTTTGGTTGGTAGGGGTATTTTTTGGGTAAGTGAGTGGCTTGATTAATGTGGATTGGCTAGGTGTGGCTAGGGTGTTGTTGAAATAAGGTGGTCTGGTGGTTTTTTGTTGGGTTCGGTTAATCTTTAGGGTGTTTTCTTGAAGTTTTGCTAATGTATAGGCATGTTGAAGGTTTTGGGGCTGGAACATCCTCACAAGGTATTGTATCTCAGGTTTAAGACCACTCAAAAAACAGCTCACCTTGTAGCCCTCAGTTAGGTGTACGAAGGTAGTTAAATACTCAAAATCCACCCAATGCTCCTCCAAGGTTCCTCTCTATGTCAACTCCTTCAAGGATGCCATAGGGTCTTCAAATATACCTGTACCAAACCTCTGCTGCAAACCCATAACCAGCTCTTCCCATGTTATTGGATTTGAGTATTTCCAGTTTTGCACAAAAGCATGGTACCAATGCAGAGCTAACCCTTCAAAATGCATTGCTGCTACCTTAACTCTATATGTTCTAGGAGTATCATCCAGTTCAAAGAAATGCTCAGCCTTAATTAACCAAGATTTGAGGTCATCACCTGTGAATGTAGGGAATACCAAATGAGCAGCTCTGGTGGACAGCTGGTATGAACTCCCATCAGGTGCAAGTGAATTGGCCATCCCTGTATCGGGCCTAATTTGATCCGATCCTGTAGTATGTGCAACATTGTTGTTATTTGCTTCACCACTATATTGTCCAGTACTAATCCCTTCTTGATATTTCTTCTGCAGGTCCACGAGTGCAGATCCAAATTTGTCCAAGGTGGCTTGTTGTTGTTTGAACAAATCCAAGACTGTCTGCGTCAATTTGTCCTCGATGGCTTTCAATGATTCTTCCATCCTGGCTGTCTCTCGGGTTTTGACCATCTAACCACTAAGCTCTTATACCAATTGATGTTAGAGTATTAGTAATTGTATACTAAAGGATGTAATTCTTCGAATACAGAGATTGTTGCTTAATGTATTCTATATTTGTCCATTCTTTTGATGAGTCATTTCCTTTTATAATTGAGGAGATGCTCTTTTCTGTTACATTTGGAGTGTGTTTCCTCATGACTTAGACAGTTGTATTTAATAACAAATTCTAACAAAATAATAACAACTTTATAACAAAATATTCTAATATGGATCCTGCTCTAATTAACTAACAAATTTATTTTAAGACCAGCCCATAACAATCAGCCAGCCCATATCCATTTGTCTATTACCCGTACTCCTGGACCCGACCCGCTGCTTAACCCTTATACTTACTCGGATCTTCTTTCTTTTATATGGATCTTCTTTGTTTTCTTCATTTCCCGAACATGTTCAAACACATCTCCTTCTCTTCCTCGTCTGTGGAGCTCTAACCTTTTACCATGAGTTTTACCCCCGCATCAGACAAGAAATCCTTCAATTCTTGTAACAGCACAAGAAACGAATAGACACGAAACCCTTCAATTCTTGTAACAACACAGGAAACAAAAAGGCACCTCATGTATTATATGCCTGCCATATAATACACATAAATAAAACTTATAAGGATAGACCATAAAACCCTCTTATTTTTTAACATATGACAACTTTTGCCCTTTATCATAATTTATTGAAGATTTACTATTTTTAAAGACTTCTTGACCATCATCAATGTGAGGGATGATTATTATATATCTCATTTATTAGGAATGACCAAAATTTCTCTCTCCTTAATTAACAAATGACATGCCTTTGCCCTTCTTTATAAAATATTTTTCCGTATATTACAATAAATATGATAGAGTCAGATGGTTATCATATTACGGGTGCACATGTGATATGATAACTTTAGATTAATCTTACTAGGCTCCCTTTTTAAGGCATGACATACACTTGGGACAACGACGCACAAGGATCATCAGGTTGTCAGCGTTAGTATCACCCTCCACCATGGTTTCTCTCTACCATGAGTTCTATACTAACTGCAACATGCACAACCAATACTCTATTCAATTAAAGTCGAATATAATTTAGTCAGATTTAACAACTAGTCCTATAAACACAAACAAACAAGCATGGTAAGGTCGTACCTAGATTTGCTTTCAATCCCAATTTAAACCCCGAGATTCTTCATACAAATAGAAATAGATGAAAATATAAAAATAGAAAGTATAATGATAATATAGGACTCAATCAAGACCTTAGAATTAAACCACAAGTAGAAATGAGCTTGTATATTATTTCAAACCCTAAAACAAAGTTATCCAGATAGTATTTAAGATTACTAATAAGATTTCATAGTAGGTATCAAAAACCCAAGATAATGAAATAACATAACTAAGATTTCAAATTTATTAAAAAGTAGATATTCGATAAAGCTTATAATTAAAAAACAATAATTTATAGATGAACCGTTAGGATTATGAATACACAATAAAAACATAAACAGATGTATAACTAATAATGTAGACTCCAAATAAATATTTGATCACACTATTGCTCTAGTTAGTAAATTCTTAAGTTATTGGAGCCTAAAACAAAAATTGACCTATTAAGCTTATAAAACTCTAAATCACAGGAGATAAAATTCTAAAAATAATTTATCGCGTAAACTTTAAACCCAAAGTTGAACTTAATAACAATCTAGAAAATTTGTAGAATTCTATATAAATTTTTGAAGATAAAACTCTTGAATAATTGTCACATTTGTACCCATTTAGCTTAATAAAATACCCTAAAACTAAGATATTATCAACTAATAATTATTATATTAATATTTATACTTATAATATACATATACGATGCATAATCTATGCAAATTGCATGCCTTTCATGGAGAAGAATGCATTGGGATTGTCTTAGCCGAAATCAATGAAATTTGAGTCAACAAATGCAACTTAAAGTCAATAAAAGCAACACACAAGCAAACCATATGCAGGCAACTCACACACACGATTAATGAAGTAGAATTGCAAGTTGAGGAAGCAAAGATTGGAGGAAAAATGTGCACCAAAATCACCTCTTCTTTTCCTTCTTCTATATATATTTAAGCACCATTATGAACTAACAAACAAGGCTCATTAATTTCCCAGATTTCCAGTTTAAACTAGCACCAAAACCACAACCAAACAATCCCAAAACTCGACCCTAACTCTTAATAAATAGTTGTAGCTCGGATCAAGAAACACACCTCCATTAAAACACTTGAGCAAAGTTACCAAGGTAAGTTAATCTAGTTTAAGTTGGTTCCTTATTAAAGTAATAAGCTAAAACTTGTTTTGACATTCCTAGGAACCGAACCAATAAAAATGCAAGCTTCAACAACTCACAAATCGGATCAAACAAGGTAATGAAGCCAAAACTTAGTTACACTTTTCCAAATTCGAAAATTAGAGATCAAATACTTGTAGATTGTTATGAGATGATGTATGTATATATATGTACCATAGAAACACTTAGGAACGATTTGGAAATGATTATAACATAGAAAATTGAAGAAATATGAACTATTTCATCGGAGAAGATGATGAACAGTGTCAACACTATTCCTAGCTGGCAGTGTAGATGTTGAACACCGGTGGCTTACGAGGGTAGGCCGGTGGTGTTGAGACGGTTTACACTAAAACAGAAGATACTTAAAATTTATTTTTACGTAAAGTAAACGAACGCCAGTTAACTGGAGTTATATGCCGGCAGCGTATGGTCCAGCGTACGTGGGAAAGTTGGCTGCTTACAAGCCAGCGTAACCTGATACGAAAAAATATGTGAAACTTAAGAACGCCAGCATCTGGGTTTCGACGCTGGCGACATTAGAGCCGGCATACACCCATGTTTTTCATACATGAAGTCTGTATTACATGAACAAAAATATATATATATATATAATAAATACTAATAAACATATTATATATATGTCAAAACATAATTTACTAAGTAGATAAATAAATACAAATACTTAGAATAACAATATGTTTAATATTTGATAACTTCTAAAACCCTAGAATTATAGGGAAATATTAAGTGTTATTAACAACTATAATTGTCAAAAATTTGTTTTATATAGATAAATAGGTAAGAATGGAAATTGAAACAAGTTAAATTTATGAATAATGTGACTTCTAAAAATGACAAAATAATTGTATGAAGTAGATTAAGAGAAACACGACGACACAAAACAATAATAAACGAATATGAGTTACTTTAATAAGTCAGATAGAGAATAACATAAAAATAAGTAATAAAAACCGAGCCAATTATCAATTTAGAACACTAGACACATATAGGAGTTTAGTTATATAATCTATATTATATTGATAAATATTGTATTCATCTTAATAGGTGACTTTGATACAATAAAGGACCTTCCAGTAGATTACTACGATTAGTTACTATGAGCAGGTGAGTAATTCAGCCATATTATACTGTTTGTGCTTGTAATTAGCTGAATATGTAATGCAAAGATAATAATATGAATGTTTTGATGGAAATGTGTTGTGATCTGATTGTATGATTGCTAATCTACCATTACAAAAGTGATAATACAATGGTATGATGATGGAAGTAGTATGATGATTATTGTGTGTAATTTATGACCACTATGAAATTGAATAAGAATTATTGACTTATTAAATAACCTGGTCATGCATTGCACGTATTGCATTATTACATATATAAATAGGTGACAGCCTGCGACGTATTAATATTTCGTTTCTCTATTAATGCTTGGTTTTTCTAAAGTGTTAGTTCTTCCAAGGTTTTTTTTGTTCTGTCGATCTAAGAGAACTAAGTGGCAACGAAGAACGCCACCCGTAGTATCGCTTTAAAATGATTAATACTTAGGGAGTTTATAAGGATGGATACAAGAAATGGTCAGTTAAAATAGTTATTAAATTTAAAGTGATAACCCTAAGACGAGAAATCATTGATTTTCCTGTAAACTTAGTCTCTCCTGGGCAGGTGGGTCATAAAGTAAATGTTCTTCAACCCTAAAAAGAGGGCAAAAATCTTTTTCCTGTTTGGATTCTAGATCATCCAAGCTTGTATCTGAGCATATGTTTGAGTGATTGCATGACATATGATTTGTTAATAACTTGATTGATGTGTAATATGTCTGGTTATTCACTGAGCCGTGGTTTCGCTCATACTCCAACAGTCTTTTCAGGTTTACGCTTCGACCTTGGTTAGTTACTTCTAGGAATATGGCTCTGGTAAGGGCTTAAGAGCTGGAAGCCTATGGTTTTATTTGGATTAATGTTTATATTTTCCTAGAATAAATTAGCTAGTATTTTCTTATCGGTTATGTACGTAGAGAATTACAAAAGGACTACATGGTTTGTAATAAATTATGATACTTTATGATTATGATAGCAGTTATTTACTAATTTATTTCTTACATGTATTTATCATTTCTTATTGAAGCAACTAAAAGATCCTGTTATTTTGGAAAACATGTCACTCTCCGAAGGTAATCTAGTGATAGTATTCAGGTGTGTCTTGTCTACTTCTACTAGGGTACCCTTAGGGCATGACAGTTTAAGTTGGTATCAGAGTGTGGTTGCTGGTACAAGAAAGATAACTATGTGGAAGAATTACATTGGTAAATGTAGTAAGTTTAGATCCAATTAGCACCCTTTAGTAATAGTTAGGTAGTTATGGTTAGAGTTATGTTGCATAATATAGGAATAAAATTTTTGTGATTATTATTGTCACGCCCCGAGGGGTACCCTAAACGTGGCAGTCCGCCGTACACAATACTAAAGCCTAGGAATGACTACCTTAGTCACGCAAAGGCTTCCATATTATGCACAAGGCGTACATCACAACTAAGGGAACGCATCGGAGTAGCGCAATTTATATCGATAATAAATAAGTAACAAGGCAAAGAGAATATAGAACATAACATATCACATTTCAATTCTTAAGGGCATATTCTTCTATTGTCTTTAAAAAAGTACCTCACTAATCATAAAGGTTAGCACATATAAAGAACCTTACAACTTTCTTCATCGTATGATTCCACATCCTTAATCGTCCGTCCATGACTTCCTTAACGTCATGATCCTCAATTTTAATCCACGAATATACCTGTTTCAATCAAATCTATAGGGGTATAAGCTACAACTTAGCTTAGTGAGATATTCCTTTTCATTCGCACCACATTTTCAAACAAGTTCATTTATTTAATCACACATATGCTATGCATACAATGAACCAATCACATGATTACGAATATATATAGTGTCCGGAAACCATATATAGAACGGATTTACCCCTCCGTATCAAAGGTTAGGGAATCGGGGTTGAAGGTCCTCGACCTTCTACTGCTAGTCCCCAGGTCCTCACCCACAGCGTTCGGTTGGCTCGGCTCCGAACCTAGAGTCGCTTTCCCCGAGCGATTTGGATTCTCCAGGAAGGAACATGGCCCGTGGCACCGCACGATCACAGCCAATCCAACTCTACGCGTAGGAGTAGCAGCCTTCTGAGATAGATGTGACTCGATGGATGCTATGCGTGAACGTTTTATTGTTCTTAGGTCAAACCTTATTAAGGTTTATTAGGGGCGATCAATCAATTTAGCATCAATAAACAATCGTACAAGTAAGTAAACAAAATTATTTAAACAAGCAGATCGAAGTTGCGATATTCTTAATTCTCATTTCACGCATAAACATAGCATCATATATAATCCCGAAATCCCCAAATATATCGTTTTTATCTTTTCTTAGTATACTAATGCTACTACATTACAAGCACAAGCAAGTAACGAAATTAGAAGGAATAACTCACTCGTCCATTTCGCTATCTTCTTAGTCGTAGAAATCCTGGGTAGGGTATTTCCGTATCCTTCGTCACCTAGACAAAAGAAATACCCGGGATAAGTCTTTCATGAAATTCCTATCCTTGGAGATCTTAAACTTTACTTAAAATTCGTGGTAAAATCGTATAAAGAAATTCCAACTTAAAATGGCCATAACTTGCTCATTTTAACTCGGAATTTCGCGTACGATATACCGTTTTCTACCTATTCGAAAAGTTCTATCCATTTCTAAACTTATCTTGGTCATAAAAGGTCATTTGGGTTCCGAAAACGTCAGGTACAGATTTAGAACGAATTTTCTAAACTTTTGCAAAAATCCAATTTCTAACTCAACTCCATTTTAAAGAAAATCCTTTTGTAACAATATAAATATATATTTGATAAACACTTGTTGAATATATAGGTATGCTCACTTTATATGCAAAATCCCAATGGTAGTGTCTCAATAATTTATTTCATAAAACAAATTCATTTAAACCTTAGTTTGAAAATTTCTTTTCAAGTATCTAAAGAAACTTTATATTTTTCCTAGGTTGTTATAAATGAGTATAATCTTATTTTCTTCATTCCTTTTTCCAAAACAAGTTAAATTTTTCCTTATTCCTTTTGTCATGTATTAAATTTTCCTTCTAGTGATTAAAGTTCAAATTCATCAAAAATACATTAAGTTGATGAAAACCCTTTTTATAATTTTTGTATTTAGGATGTTTTTAGAAAATGAATCTTGCCTTCTATACTTATTTCTAAAATATAAGCTTTTGCTTTCTAAAGCTTGTTCTTTCATTTCTTTGAAAAGAATCATCTTTATTGATAAAATCCATTATTGCTAACCTTACTTTATTTATATTCTTTTGAAAACAAATTCTTTCTTTTAGAATTTTAAAAATCATTACTTTTCCTAAGTGGGTTCCTTATGAGTTGATTTTTATATTAACTTTGAAAAGTAGTTTGTTTTCTTAGTTGTATTTCGAAGTTTAAAAGAGTTCAAATCTCGAGCTTTTTGTAAAGACTTTTAATATTAATAAATTATATTACTAAAAGCTTAGGTTAACATAATATACAAAGAAAATATTTATTTCTTATGATTCTTGAAAATCTATCTTTGTTATTCATGAAAACTTGAGAAAACTCCATTTCTATGTTGTTGATAATAACTTCATGATTTTGTGATAAATCATATGATTGAAAACTTAGCTTTGAGTTCATTTAAAACAAAATTCTATTTTTTGATTAGTTGAGACATTAACATTACGTAAATGCAAGTATCATGAGCATAAAAATAATAAGAACATAAGAAAATACTAAAAATAATTAATGAAGAAAAAAAATATCAAGCATTGGGAACCTTAGCTTCATCAAGGAATCCCGATCAAGTATTGGAGCCTTAGCTTTATCAAGGCATCCCGGGACTAAGAATGGACTAGTCCCGAAAGATTAAAGAAAATAAATAAAAGATTGTTTTGACTTGATATGAACAAGTCTAAGACTAGAAAGACTAGTCTTAATAATTGCATAAAATAAATTGCATAACTTGAATATAAATAAATAACAAATGAGCTTATATGCTCTAAATAAATATATATACATAGTATATATAATATAATAATAACAATAATAACAACATAATAAAGTAGGAAGCTTTATGTACAAGAACAAAACATGAACATGTTGTTGCTTTTACTACTCATATGAGTTTCAAAACAACACCATAGTCATGTTAAGTTACATGACATGGATGAATAATAGATGGAAGAAATATTACCTAAGGTATGTAAGAGATATGAAGATGGTAGATGGAATGGGTATTATGTGAGTAGTGATATGTGGTAGATAGTGAGGCTTTGAAAAGAAACTTTCTTTGGTAATGGAAGAGGAGTGTTTTCTTTTTACAAGAAGTGAGTTCTTGTAAGATTATAAAGAAGAGTTTTTGGAGAGGATTTTGGCATAATTTCTTTGCTTTGGAATGGTGTGAAGAAATGAGAAGGGGAGAGGTGGTATTTATAGAATTTTGTGGAGGAATTAAGAGTGTAATAAAATAAATTGAAAAGAAATAAAAATTAGATGAATGGGGGAGAGGAGGCGCCGGTTTTGGGGCATGTGAGAGAGAGATGATTTGTTTTATTTGATTTGTGTAATAAAGAAGTAATGTGTAAAGTTTGATGTGATTAAAGGTGTATTGGAAATGAAAAAAGTAAGAAAATAGATATGTAGGTGTAAGAAATAGGTGTAAGAAAAAGTAGAGATAGGTGAATAGTAATGAATAGTAGAAAAAGTACTATGAATAGTAGACTAGACAATTAAAGTACCGGTAGTAATAAAAATACGCGTAATAATGCGATATCTGTAATTTTTAGCTACCGAAAAATTCAAAACTGATATTTTTGGAATCCTTGTATTTTTACGAGTCTATTGGTATAAACGGAATATTTTTAATATTCCGTGCTCCGGGACACGCTTTTCGAGAACCGATCCCGTTTGGGTCCGAAGGTCACTCGAATTTCGCGAATCTGATATTTTTATGTTACCCTATATTATTACGAACTATTCTAGGCTATTTACTTAATTTCGTTTTCTAGGGTTTGAAAACGCGGGATTGCCGGATCTTAACTACTAGGGTTCGTTATAGGCTTGTTGACTTTTAGGGTTCCGTTTTGAATTCCTTTTCATCGAGATATTCGTAAGATCGTATAATTTTCGAGTCTTGAGCGTTTTAGAATTTTAGCTCGAAATTTATGTTTTATTTTATTTAATAGTTTTTAGTTCTCGGAATCATTTAACCGAGTCTAGGTTTATGAGTTGACTCGATTTGACTTTTGTGGAAAATTTGGATTTTGTGATTCTAAAATTTTACTGAAGGAATTAGGACTTTATTATCTCGTTGTTAAGCGGTATTTGGATCTATTGTTTCGATTTGCGTTTTAGGAATTGGGTAGATTATTTAATCGACGTACGGACGTTGATTATATCGGTAATTGGACTTTATATTTTATTTCAGGGGTTCTGTTTTCTCAAGATTGAGAGAACTCGTTTTTGTTCTTATTAAATTTTTAACTGGGTTCAACTTTTAGGGTTTCGTTTCCGGTATTTGACTCGGTCTAGAATTGAGTTTTAATCCCAAGTTGATTTTTCGGGTCTTTGATATTTATACTTCTAAAATTATTTTTTAAGGATTATGAAAATTTTTGGGGGTTTACAATTATTAATCATGTAAATTTTGTTATGTGCAGGCTAATCCTGCTACTTGCCATATTAGATGGGAGATATTTAGTATGCAGGAAGAAGAGACTCTGACAGATTACAGACATAGATTGAGGGTTCTAGTGGAGGATTTGTATCTATGTAGGATTACCAAAACCCTAGAGGAGATACTGAACACTTGGAAAAGACGATTACAGCTTTTATTTAAAGGATGGCTATTTCTGATGGAGAGGGCCTTTCCAAATAATGGATGAGCTATAGAGATACTCTATAGATTCGAGAGGTTGATAGTTTAGAAGGGAGGTGGTTTGGAGATCGATAACATAGCATTCATAGTCTCATCTTAATCTGTGAGACCAGATCATCCTGATTTTAGAGTTTGAGTATCTATTGGAGGAGAGGCAGTTTATGCTCATAATGGTCGATATGATCATGTTTGGGTGAGAGACGACATAGCCTATGATGATGACTAGATGCTTGCACAGGTAATCAGATGCAACTATTCCAGACGCATATTGATGAGAAAGTCTCCCATTATACCTGAGATAACAGGTGAGTTCTAACGTCCTCCTTCTATGCAGGATAGAGTAGTACAGGAGTCAGTTCATACTACAGTTCATAAAAGAAGTGTAACAACAGTGTAACAATAGAGTTGCTAGATGAAAAAGAGGGAAACAGTCGAAGGATTGAGACAAAAAAATATGTCTCCAATTATAATTATGCTAGATGGATCGGGACTGCACATGAAGGCTGGATTGAGAGAGATTTACCTCCTAGTTCTAAGGGTGAGTAGAAGCCTGCTCCTAGAGGTATTCGGATGATGGATATGGATCTGACCTTGGTACCACCAGGAGATAGGGACATGAGGATCGATATTATTGACAGTAGCTTCGAGGGAAAGGATGATTACCCTCAGTTACGCCCTCAGGAGAAGGGCAAAGGTCGCCTTTATCCTAGCCCTTGAGTTAGATCTAGTACTATATGATGATGATGTTTGTACTATCTATTAGTGATGGCATGATATATATGATATTGATAGACTTTTGATGATGTACATGTATGTGTAACATGTGGTATGTAGGCGATGTATATGTATCTTTTGAAACCTTTAGTAGTAGAAGCTAGGTATAGAGTTATTACCATTTTTTATATGTACATAATGCACAACCATGAGAATTTATGTGTATTTTGGTTATGTATATATATGTGTGATATATATATATATATATGAATGACTTTGATGTCTTTTAGTAAAGGTAAACCATGATCCAATCTTAAAAACATGTTTAATGTTAATAGAATGCCAAGAGGGAGAAATAGAAGTAGAAACGCAAGGATCTCGGGAAATCCACCAATAAATGCCCCATACACCATCCCAAAACCGATTAGAGGATGTTTTTCAAAGTCTCTAGCAACAAAATGTATTGATCTTGCAAGCTTTGCAAAATATGCAAGCAACAAATGTAGCACCACCTGTTGAGGCGCTAGCAATGCCTCTAACAACTCCGGAGGAAATGAAAGGCATACTGTACGGTTCAATTTTAGGAAAATGGACCAGTGAACCTTCATGAATCTGCTGTCGAGGTGCAAGGACTACCTCGATATGAACAGGAATTGACACCACCACCATGTTTACTTTCGCAGAAGAACTTGTTGCCAGAATTCATTAAATGCAATAGGTACTTTGAAAGACTACCTAGAAAGCTAAAAGAAGATGAGGATTGGCTAGCTCAGATTGAGCGATCCCCTGATGTTTTCCAGGTACCTGAGGCTTTGAGGGTACCATATGGAACTTATTTGCTAAGATTAAGAGCAAGGATATGGTGGAATTCAAAACAACAAAGTTTGCCACAACGACCACTTGGGTAGTGTTTAGGCGAGAATTTTTGAAGGAATATTTCCCAAGTAGTTTAAAAGCAAAGTATAGCACTGACCTAATAAATCTGACATAAGAAAGTAGGATGATTGATGAGTATGAACATGAGTTCAATCTGTAAGCCCCGAAAAATTCCAGTAAATAATTCCAAAATAAACATCGAAAATAAACTCTAAAAATGACTCAAAATTAAAACTGAACTTCAACTAATCCTAAATCACGAACGAATCCAGAAATTTCTTAATCTTGAGAAAATAAAAATCCTTAAAAATAAAATAAGAAACCAACAGTCTTCAAATTCAAAACCACTACGTACGACAAATTTTATACTTAACTTTGACTTGTAAAATCAGGTAATATAGAACCCAAAAACAAATTATTAAAAAGTAAATAATGATAAACCTTCGGAAATAAAACCCAATTCAATAATTCCGAAAACGTTAAGAAATATTAAAATACTTACAAAAATAAAATTTAAAATAATTTTCTCAAACTAAAATGTGTTGTATAAACATAAACCCTCAGTTTCCAAATTGGCAAAGATCTAAACCAGAAAAATCACCTGGGAACCCTAAGTGGAGTATAGTTCATGTAAACCGCTAATTTTTAGGGTAATATTAAGCTCAAACCCTAAACCGGAACGTCTACCAAAAAACCTACGCCAACAAATTCCCATGAAACCTTAGTAGTTTAGATCCGACAATCTCGTATTCCTAAACCAAGGAGTCGGATTATGAGTAAAGGGTATAGTTTGGTTCGTAATAATACTAGGATGCTTTAAAAGATAAGATTAGCTAATTTTTAATCTATTTCGAACTGAATCGGGTATAGACTTCGAAAAGCATGCCGCGGGGCTCGAAATATTAAATATATGATATTAGTACTGTTAGACTCGTAATTTCATAAGATTTTCAAATATATCAATTATATAATTTTTCGGGTTATAAATGTTACAGTTATAACCTTTTTATCGTATTTTCATTACTACCGGTACTTTAAATGTCTAATCTACTTTTTGAATTCTTCTACACTTTTCACAAGTACAACTACCTATAACTTATTTCTTACATCCTTATACCCTACTCTTACAATTTCATCATTTCCTTACAATTTACTTTTCCAATATAACTTTATTACTTAAATTACTTAATTAATTTCAAAACTTACACAACACAACTCATCTGCTCTCTCTCACCTCTCCAATCCAGCACAACTCACCCTCCCTTTCCCTCTCTCTAATTTGTTTTATATTCTTTTATTTAAACAAAGCAAACCTTAATCCATTTCTCTATATATACCTCTTTATACCAACTTCTTTCCACTTTCTTTCTTTCTTTCTTTCTTCTTTCTTTAGAAAATTTTTGCAAAACTCGCTCTCCTTCTCTTCATGAAACTGTGAGCTCCCCCTCCCTCTACACACACACACACTTTGTTTTCCTTTCAAATTTCTTACTCAACATAACCAATAGGTAATAGATCTATACCTTAGTATCTTAAAAACATGTAATGGCAAGTTCATTCATGTGTGATCTCACATAAAAATCCCTATGAGCTTCAAGCTAGGGATGTGGAAACACTTGAACATGAGATCCTTACCATCACAATGTTTTAGATCTTGTTATTTGAAGTTATTTTGCTATTTTCTTGTTTTATTTTTAAGCTATGTTGTTATTGCTAATGATTTGTGCATATATTCATCATTCACATAACCATCATAGTGTTCATGCATTTATAACTAGTATAGTAAACTAGATCTAGTGTTTTAAGTTCATAAATGCATTAGGCTTTTGTTTTATGTTCATAAATAACTTGTAGTAGCATGATGATAGTAGGAAAGTTTTAGAAAGCTTAAGATCTATTTTATTTTCAACAAAAATCATTTTTTTTTAAATTCGGATAAAAAAGGAACCATATTTAGACAAGCTATTTTTCGACTTCAAAATGTGTATTTTTTATTTAAAATGAAGGGCTTAGGGAATAGATATCATAAATGAATGATCTTGATGAGTAAGTTTAGATCTATGAGTTTATAGTTTACTACCATGGATATCTTTTATATTTATGCTCATAGAAAGTGTAGATCTTGGTTTTGAACTTAAACAAAAATGGTGAAATTCATATCTAGGCAAGACCCATTTTTAAAAATCATTTTCCAAGTGTCGAAATGGAAGTTTTGCTTAAAATAATGAAGGCTTAATGGGTATATATCATCAAAACTTCATTTTATATGGTTCAAAGGTGATTTTCAAAGATTATTTTTCAAAACAAAATTCTATTTTCTGATCTAGACAAAGGCCTAACTTAAAAACATGTTTTCCAACTCAAAAATGAAGTTTTTATTCAAGATATGGAAGGCTCTTAAGATAAGATATGTAAAGGATGATTTTTCATAAGTTTAGATAGATTTTATCAAAAGATATGTCCAAAAACAAATTTTGTAAATTCGGATCTCAACCAATACCAATTTTTAAAACCCATTTTTCAACACTAAAATAAAGGATTTGTTTAAAAAATGAAAGGTTTATGGAATATGTATCAATAGGAGATGTTTTTTTATAAGTAAGTGGTAGATCTACTAATAGAGATTCTCAAAATAGGAAGAGATTACACAGTATAAAATTTGAGTTTTATTCTAACTTTGTGAAATTTGGATGGTTTCAAGACCATGCCTTGAAAACCTTTTATCAACTCCAAAACTTGTGTTTTATATGAAAAATAAAGAGTATAGGTCATAGATATCATCAAGTAATAATTTATAAGTTGAGATAGGATTTGCTTAGAAAACTATGTAGAACAAGGAGTAGAAATAAAGTAGGAAAATTTGAGTTGTTTGTCATTATAAGAAATTCGCAATAATTGAGTAATGGTATGAAAACCCCTATTTTTCAAACTCAAAATGAAAGTTTTATCAAAGAAATGAAGTCCTTAGTGACTAGGTATGGTTGAGCCTTAATTTTCTAAGTATTAAATGAGTTTACTTGAAGGAATCACCACAAAAATAATTTTTACAAAATTCGAATTTTGGGATGAACCATATTTAAAAACATGTTTACAAAGTGTAAAATGGGAATTTTTATTGAAAAACAAAGGCTTTAGGGAATATACATAATGAAGGCTTAATTTTAACAAGAATAAATAAATTTTATCAAGGAATTTTTCAAAAAAAAAGTGGGGATTGTCAAGAATACAAGACTACCCTTTCTAAGTTGATTTTTTATAAAGTCTTACAAAGAAAAAGTTTTCTAAAAATTTCTTTTATTAAATATCAACAAGAACATGTGTATATATATCTCATGACATATCATTTATGATAGTAACTTGTTCATATTGCATGTATACTTACTTTGGATAGTAGAAACTTCATGAACTTTCACAAAATCAATTTTCTAAAATTGTTTTCGCTACTGATCTGATCTGATAAGATCTTTTCGAAGATTCAAAGTTTTCAAAACTTAACTATGATGTTAGAATTAGATATATCTTTTGAAGTAGATAGAAATCGATATATAATTTGCTAAATTCCAAGTTAAAACGACCAAGTTATGACTGTTTTAAGTTGGAATTCCCGCGTAGGACGAGAATTATGAATTTTCTAGTTTTGTTAAATAGTTTGGATTAGTTAAGTGATGAAATACTTATTAGGGTATTTCTTCCTTTTTAGGTGACCCTAAAATCGATGATTTCATACCACGGGTTACTTTTACTAAGAGATCGGTGATCTAATGGTCGAGTGAGTTTTCCTCTTATTTTGTTACCTTGTTTGTGCTTGTAGCTAGTTGCATTAGAAGTATAAGAACAAGATAAAAACCGATATGAATGAGGATGGGATGGATGATGAGACTTTGATGTATGTATGCCAAAGAATACTAAAGCATATCGAAACCATGATTCGATTGGATAACTGCACTGTTCATATTAGTTCTGTTTATTTGTATGATATTGGTTGGTCACTCTAAAGAATGTATGAATAATTTGACCTAAGCAAAAACAAATTGGTCATGCATCGCGTTGGACATGTTGCATTTGGTAGTGTAAGCCCCATAAAATTTCAGTAAATAATTCTAAGATGAACTTCGAAAATAAACCCTAAAAACCACTCTAAATTAAAACCAAACTTCGACAAGTCCTAAATCCTGAACAAATCTAGAAACTTCTTAATCTTGAGAAAATGAAAATCCTTAAAAATAAAATAATAACTCAACAGTCTTCAATTCCAAAACCACTACGTACGAAAAATTCTATACGTAACTTCGACTTATAGAATCAGGTAATATAGAACCCAAAAATAAATTATTAAAAAGTAAATAACGATGAAACTTTCGAAAATAAAAGTCAATCCAATAATTTAGAAAACGTTAAGAGATATTAAATACTTATAAAAATAAAATTTAAAATAAATTTCTCAAACTAAATATGTTGTATAAACATAAACTATCAGTTTCCAAATTGGCAAAGATCCAAACCAAAAAATCGCCTGGAAACCTTAAGTGGAATACAATAGTTTAAGTCCAACAATCTAGCACCCTTAACCCTAGAGGCCGAGGTGTAGTTTAAGTGTGTAAATAGCTCGTAGTAATATATGTTCGCTAAAACATATCAGATTGGTAAATTTTTAACCTATTTCGAACCCATTTGGATACAGACTTCGAAAAGCGTGTCTTAGGGCTCGAGATATAAAAAATATACCATTAGTATCATTAGACTTGTAATTTCATAAGATTTCCAAATATACCAGTTATAGAATTTTTCGGATTATAAAAGTTACAGTTATAACCTTTTTATCATATTTCATTACTACCGGTAATTAATTAGTCTTTTGCACTATTCACTTCTATTTCATTGCACAATTTTATTATTCTTATAAAGCCTTATATTTTTAGATAAATATTTTATATATTATAGAAAAGTTTGTTTTTCTAAAATTTAGTTCATTTCAGGTTTTTACGGGAATATATTTTGTTTAAGACCCGATAATAAAAATAAAATAAATTAATTTAATAATTGGAAAATATTTGAAAAATAATGTTATTTTCATAAAATAATTTTTTTAGAATTTTTCGGGCTATAAAAATATCATTTATAGCTCATATTCGCATATTTTGATCATACCGATAACATATTTGTTGAAATACTAAAATAATTCAAATAATTATGTAATTTTATTTATGAAAATTCTGCCATTTATTTAAAAATATTTTTCCTAATTTTATTTTGTATTTTTCTTAATAAAAAGTACTTTTTCCAACCAATACATCAAGTACACTTCATTTGTCACTTCTACACATTAATCAAGTTTTCTTTCACTCATTTTACACTTCACTTCCCCATAAATGGCAGCTGACCACACTCATTAAAATAGCCATTTTCTTTTATTTATTAATTTATTTAATGAATTAAAAATCTCATTTAGTTAGCAAATTAAATGAGACAAGTTACACTTTCAAATTTCATTTAACTTCTCTCTCTCTCTCTCTCTAGTTAGGATTCACGTGAAGCCCCCCTAAAATTCTGCCATTTATTTATTTTTTTTTTCTCTTTCAATTAATTACCACACCTTAATGCACTCCTTCTCTTTCTCTCCTTCATTTACACCTTTTAACCTTTTCCATTCCTTACACTTTTCTCTCTCTTTTTCCTCTCTTTATTTCTTCTTTTGTTCTTGTTCTTATAAGAACACAAGCTACCCCTAGTTCATCTTTGAGCTCCCATACATATTTCTTCAAGATTCTTGAATAAAAATCTTGTCCAAAGCTTCCATAGGTGATATAGGTAAAGTATAGTGAGAGTTTCATGCATGATGATGATGCCAAAATGAAACACTCCTCTTCTCTATGATTATTCTCTTGTATTATTATTATTATTTTCTTATTAAAATTAGTTATATTTTGTAGATCTAACTTTTTGTAGCTTTGATTTTCGTTATGTCTTAGATCTTGTTATTTGACTTATTATTTTTGTTATTGCTTATGATTTATGCATATATTCATTATCCACATGTCCATCATGGTGTTCATGCATCTACAACTAGTATAGTAAACTAGATCTAGTGTTTTCAGTTCATAAATGCATTAGACTTTTGTTTTAAGCTCATAAAAACCTTGTAGTAGCATGGTGATAATAGGAACGTTTTAGAAAGCTCAAGATCTTTTTATTTTCAACAAAAATCATTTATGAAAATTCGGATGAAAAATAAACCATATTTAGAAAAGTTATTTTTCAACTTCAAAATGTGTATTTTTCATTTAAAATGAAGGGCTTAGGGAATAGATAACATGAATGAATGATTTTGATGAGTAAAATTTAGATCTATGAGTTTATAGTTTACTACAATGGATTTCTTTTATATTTATGTTCATATTAAGAGTAGATCTTGGTTTTGAACTCACACAAAAATGGTGAAATTCGTATTTAGGTAAGACCCCTATTTAAAAACCATTTTCTAAGTGTCAAAATGAAATTTTTACTTGAGATAATAAAGGCTTAATGTATATATATCATCAAGACTCATTTTATATGATTCAAAGATGATTTTCAACGTTTAATTTTCAAAACAAAATTCTATTTTCGGATTTTGGCCAAGGCATAGTTTAAAAACATGTTTTCCAACTCAAAAATGAAGATTTTATTCAAGAAATGGAAGGCTCTTAAAATAGGATATGTAAATGATGATTTTTCATAAGTTTAGATAGATTTTATCAAAAGATATGTCCAAAAATAAATTTGGTCAATTCGGATCTCAACCAAGACCAATTTTGAAAATCCATTTATCAACTCCAAAACTCATGTTTTATGTGAAGAATAAAGGGTATAGGTAATAGGTATCATTAAGTAGTGATTTTTACAAGTTGAAATGAGTTTTGATGAGATTAAGGTGTAAAACAAGAAGTAGAATCAATATAGAAAATTTTGACTTAGTAGTCAACTTGTAAAATTGGTAACTTTGGATGATGCCCATGAAAACCCCTATTATCCAAGTTCAAAATAAAAGTTTTATATATTAAATGAAGTCCTTAAGTAATAGGTATCATAAAGTCTTAGATTTCAATGTATTACACAAGTTTTTCCCAAAGGAATCATTCAAAAAGTGGATTTCTAAAAATTCGGATTTTTGAGTAAATCCTATTTGAAAACATATTTGCAAAGTGTAAAATGAAAATTTTTATGTAAAAATGAAGGCCTTGGGTAATATATGTTATGAAGACTCAATTTTAACTAAGATAACTAGAAATTCCTAAGAATTAATCCCAAAACACAAGTTGTCAAAGTTAGAAAACTAGATTTTTAATAAGTAGTTATTATTGTGGTCTTGCAAAATAAAAAGTTATAAAATTTTCTTTTAGCAAAAATCATCAAGATCATGCATACATTAAACTCATCACATGTCATTCATGTTAGGAAATCATTCATATTTCATGTATACTTGAATTATCAAATAGAAACATTTCAAACAATTACAAAACTATTTTTCGAAAATAGAGATCGTTACCGATCAGACCTGATCCCTCTGTTTCATGACCCAAAAGTTTTCAAAACTTGAAAATGATATTATAATTAGATAGATCTTTCGAAGTAGAGAGAAATCGATATATAATTTGAGAAATTCCGAGCTAAAATGACCAAGTTATGGCCATTTTAAGTTGGAATTCCCGCTTAGGACAAGAATTACAAATTTGATAGTTTGTATAAAATCGTTTGGATTAGTTTGAGTTGAAATACTTATTAGAGTATTTCTTCCTTTTAGGTGATCCCGAAATCGACGATTCCCTACCATCGGATTACTTTTACTAAAAGACCGGTGATCCAATGGCCGAATGAGTTTTCTCCTTATTTTGTTACCTTGTTTGTGTTTGTAGCTAGTTGTATTAGAATTATAGGAACAAGATGAAAAAATCGATATGAATAGGGATGGGATAGATGATGAACTATGATGAATGTATGCCAAAGAATACTAAAGCATATCGAAACCACGATTCGATTGAATAAGTGCATTGTTCATATTATTTCTGTTATGTGTATGAGATTGGTTGGTCACCCTAAAGGATGTATGAATATTTTGACCTAAGCAAAAATTAAATTGGTCATGCATTACATCGGACATATTGCATTTGGTAGCGTGCTACTCCTACGCAGGTCGATATGGTCCGATGAGTCATTTGGATAATGAGATCCGGTGCCAGAGCTCATTCATGGGAACTAGGGCTCATCGGGGATGCATTCCATAAGTGAGCCTAGCCGAGTCGAGTGCTATGAGCCTAGGGCTTAGGGACTAGCAGCGGTCGTGTAGACTTTCAATATCATCCCTAATCCAAGATACAGAGGGCGTAAATCCGTTTTGCGTGTGGGTTCAGGATACCCATACATAATTGTTTGCTCATGTGTTTGTTCATGCATAGCATATGGATGATTATAATTTGCTTGTTATGATACGAAATTAAGGGAATTCTCACTAAGCTAGTGTAGCTTATACCCCAATAGATGTTTAAATGAACAGGTTACCTCAAGAATGTTAAGTGGGGACTGAGATGGTTGAAACCGAGAATGACTTCATGATTCTAGCAGGAAATAAGGATGCTTGAAGTTATTAGCTAGGTTTTATGTTTTGCCTTGTAATAGTTTTATGTAGTAGTAGACATCATCACGGGGCGGTTTCGAACCGCGAACCGCCCCGAACCATCACCGGCGGTTCCTGACTCGGGAACCTCCCCGTCGGTGACGGTTCCGAACCGTCCAAGGACCCGCTGGTAGCGTTAGACGTGGCGGAACCGGCGGTTCCAATCGGGTTCGGAACCGCTATTCCAGACCCGGAACCGGCGGTTCCAACCCGAAATATTTGAATTAAAAAAAAAAGTAAGAAGATTAAAAGAATGATTTAGGTGGAAGTGATGGGTATAATTATAAAAAAAAAAAAAAAAAACTAAAATGATGATGATGTTATGATGATGGAATGATTATCCTATGTCAATTTATCGCACATGTCAAGAGTCAACCATATTATTTTTATAATACTAGCGGAC
Source organism: Combretum micranthum (assembly GCA_024138025.1). Taxonomy (NCBI): domain Eukaryota; kingdom Viridiplantae; phylum Streptophyta; class Magnoliopsida; order Myrtales; family Combretaceae; genus Combretum; species Combretum micranthum. The sequence goes on along the minus strand of JAMXBD010003776.1, from coordinate 23,512 downwards.
GCATCACGCAATGTGTTCCAAAATTTTAAAAAAAAAAAATTGGAGAAAACACTACAATTTATCCTAAAAATAGAAGGAATTATTACGGAAAAGATAGGAGAGAGATGGCGGAGTAAAAAAGGAGAAGAGGGGGTGTAAGATAACCATTATAAATATTAAAAGAAAAAGAAAAATAATTACCATATTATGTATTTTAATTTTTTATATCAAATTTTGGCTTAATAATAGTAATAGATAAATGAGAAAAAAAATATTTCAGAAAAAAAAAATCATCATCTCACCTACTATCCATTAAGACGTTAAAAAAAAAGACATATATATATGCATATAATTACAGTATTATAAAGATTATGGTTTTTTTTTTTGCCTTTTAGTCTAAGATTTAATAATATTATAGTCATTAGATCTGAATCTATTATATAAGAGGGGGAGAGGGGGGTTTGTTTACTTCATTTTTCCAAAAAAAAAAAAAAAAAAAAACTAGTTCACGTGGAATCGGAACCGGAACCGGAACCGCCGGAACCGGCGGTTCCTTGGAACCGTGAACCGCCCTAGCTCTGGCGGTTTCGGTTCCACATACGACGGTTCTGGTTCAAGTCCGGAACCGACCCGAATCGTGCCGATGTCTATGTAGTGGAATCTTTTGATGAATTGTAATTGAAGTTTAATGATTTGTATTTTGAAGTATAGTGAAGTGTAATTCCTTTACATTGTTACCTAAGTTATATCAACATAAAATGTATCACTTCGATGTGTCTCCTCCATGTGTTAAACACCTTGTACATAGCATGAAAGCCTTCGTGTGACTGAGGTGGTTATTCCTAGGCTTTAATATTGTGTACAGCAGACTACCACATTTAGGGTACTCTTTAGGGTGTGACAGGTAGCGTGCTACTCCTACACAGGTCGATCGGTATGGTCTGAGGACTCGTTTGGATAATGAGACCCGGTATCGAGCTCATTCCTAGTGAACTAAGTGCACCGGGGATGCATTCCATGTATAAGCCTAGCCGAGTCGAGTGCTATGAGCTCAGGGGGCTTTGGGGACTAGCAGCAGTTGTGTTGTAAACCTCGGTTTTCTTAGTAACCGAGTAAACTCCATAAATCGGAAATCAAAACCTTAAATAGATTAGTACTAGCAACCAAGGACCCTAGTCTGGCTTTCTTCGATTTCTATATAAAAGAACCTCTATAGAATAATTTATGGATTATTGTTATTAGCATATTTCAAACTATACAAAGTTTGATTTTCAAAAAAATTTCTATATCGGCTTTCCCGAGTCCATTACGAAAAGCGACCCCAAACTAGAAACTCAAAAAAATATTCTGAAATACTCTTAGAATCGAATTTTATAAGGATTTCAAAAATATATGTTTTATAATTTTTCGCGTCATAAAAATTACAGTTATAGCCTTTTTCCCGTATTTTCGTTACTACCATCAAGTAGATGTTCTTATTTACTATTTATTACTTTCACAATACAACCTACTACACAACACCCATACCCTAGTCTTACATCCTTACAAACACTCAATTATATTTTCTTTTCCAAGAATTTTTTTCTCTAACAAATTATTACATTTAATACATTTTATTACACACAATTACAATTTCAAATAAAATCAAAACACTCCCTCTCTCTTTCTTCTAGTGGCCGCGCATCCCCCTCCATTTTTCCCCCAATTTGTTTTATTTTATCTTCTTTTATAATACAAACAAACCCAATTTCACTTAATATAAATAGTCTTTTATTTTCTCTCTCCTTCACTTTTACTTCATTTGTTCAAAATCACAAAATCCTCTCTTCTTTCTCCTCTTTGCCTGACACCCTAACCTCCCCCACACATGCAAGCTCCATTTTCTTCTCCATTTTTCATCTATTTCAAGCTTTAGGTGATGATTCTCAAGCCTTACTACCATTAATCTTGTAATTGTAAGATTATTCATGAGTGTTTTCACTCAATCCCCATGACACTTGCTAGGGATAAGAAAATGCTACTACATTAATATCTAGCCATCACAATAGTAAATCTTGTGTTTGATTAAGTTTTTGTTGGTATCTTCATGTTCATACATGTAGAAGTGGAGTAAAAAAGATCTAGCATAAAAATTTCATGTTCATGCTTTTAACTTCATTTCATGCATCAAAAGTAGTAGATCTAGCTTTATGCTATACCATGCTTGACTTTTATGATCTTATGAATGATTTATGTTTTCATGCATTCATACTCATGAAGGCTTTGTTAGGTTATATAGATGTGGTAGTTGGTAGATCCTGAAGTAAATAAAGCAAGGAACTTGAAAAGGAAAAGTTTTTTTTGAAATACTCAAAGTCAAATTCGTAGATTTCAAGACCCTATTTTAAAAACCCTTTTATCAACTTTAAAACTCATGTTTTATGTGAAAAATGAAGGGTATAAGTAATAGGTATCATTAAGTAGTGATTTTTATGAGTTGAAATGAGTTTTAATGAGATTAATGTATAAAACAAGAAGTGGAACCTAAATGGAAAATTTTGAGTTAGTACTCAACATATGAAATTCGTAATTTTGAATATAGGTCATAAGAACACCTATCATCCAAGTTCAAAATAGAATTTTTATGTATTAAATGGATTCCTTATAATAGGTATCTTAAAGTCTTAAGTTTTAATGCATTAAACAAGTTGTTCCCAAAGGAATCATTCAAAAATTTAATTTCAAGAAATTCGGATTTTTGGATAAATCCTACTTGAAAACATATTTGCAAAATGTAAAATGCCAATTTTCATGTAGAAATGAAGGCTTGGGTAATAGATATAATGAAGACTCAATTTAGACAAGGGTAAATTGATTTCCTTAAAGAAATAACTCCAAAACAAATGAGATGGTCTAAGTTAGGAAACTAGTTTTCTTGAAAGTGTGTAGGCATGGAGTTTCACAAATAAGAAGTTTCTTAATTTTCCTTTTTGTAAATAATGTCAAAAGCATGCATGCATCAAGTTCATATCATATCATTCATGATAGGAAATCATCGATATTGCATGTGTAGTTAACCTATATGCTAGAAACATCACAAGCAATCACAAAACTATTTTTCGGAATTGAAGTTTTCGACCGATCAGAAATGATCAACTTATTCCATGACCTAAACCTTTTCGAAACTTGAAAATAATTTTAGGAAGAGATAGATTTTTCGAAGTAGATAGAAATCGATATATTATATGCTCAATTCTGAGTTGAAATGAGTTAGATATGGTCATTTAAAGTTAGGACTTTATCTTATGTGGAAATTGACGAATTTAGTAGCTAGAATTGTTAAGTTATTAGAACCTTATAAGAAATACTCATTTTAGGTATTCCTTGTACTTAAGTGAATTGGAGGACGGATTTCCACTCCCCGAGGACTACTACGACTAGTGGATTTCTCTCCATGGCTGAGTGAGTTCATTTCTTAAATAGTTGTGCTCATGTATGTGCTTGTAATCGTAGTGGCATTAAAATTAGGAAAAGATAAAATTACGATGATTGTGACATAATCTGGGTTGAATGAATGATAAATATATTGAAACGAGACTTATTGATAAATCATTGTATGAGCTAGTATAGACTTGGATTGTCTGAAATTCTCTATAATCGCACTTAATCTGCCTAATTTACATGCCACGATTATATGAATAAACTGTACATGCATATCACGTAGTGAGTCACATTGCATAAGTTATTATACCTTTGTGGGAAGAAGGCATAGTAATTCGGGCAACGAGGGGTCGGTAAACTCGATTGTTGGCGGATGGGCCAGAATTGAAAAGTGCGTGGGTAGGCACCTGTATAAACCACAGTAAAAATTTAAACGTGGTGGATGGGCACCTGTATCAACCATAATAAGAAGTGAGAAGTATTTAAATGATGATCGTATGGACCTGAAACACCTAACCCAGAATAGAGGGCGTAAATCCATTCAACATAAGATTTCCGGATGGTCTTATGTATTGTATGTTCATATGCTTGTGCATTCATATGGTTGCTAATGACTTGTTTGTTATATACTATTGTTGAGTATTGAATATTTGGAATTGAATCTCACTAAGCCTGTAGCTTACACCCCGATAGTTTTGTTGTGGTGTTCCTATTTTTGGTCGTTCGAGAGAATACTTTTCACAGGGTTATCTTTTGGATGAAGGAGCTTTTGAAGAAGTCGGGACCTAGCTAGAGGTGTGGACTTCTAGAAAAATATCTTTAACATAAACCCTAATGATTGTAATATGGTTTAGAGCGGATAGACTTCCATTATTATTTTGGTGGGAGTATGCCCCCTTGACTTTTGTAAAGACTTAACTTATTTATTTCATTGTGATTTCTATTCTTAATGCTAATGTATGCCTTCTTTAGACTATTAGATTCAAAGTATGATCCTAAAAGTTGTGCAAGTACACCTTACACCCGATATGTAAACTTATGGGATGACTAAGGTTGTCATACTTAAGTTTAAATATCGACTGTGGTGGACTGTTGCGTTTTGGATACCCTTTGGGGCATGACACGTGTAGACTTTCAACACCATCCCTAACCTTTGATACGGAGGGCATAAATCCATTTTGTGTATGGGTTTCGGATACCCATACATAATAGTCTGCTCATGTGTTTGTTCATGCATAGCATATGGATGATTTATAACTTGCTTGTTATGGTACGGAATTAAGGGAACTCTCACTAAGCTAGTGTAGCTTATACTCCAATAGATGTTTGATTAAACAGGTTAACTCAAGAATGCTACGTGGGGATCGAGATGGTTGGAGCCGAATATGACTACGGGATTTCGGCAGGAAATAAGAATACTTGAAGATATTAGCTAGGTTTTGTGAATTGTTTTGCTATAGTTTTATATGGTGAAAGCTTTTGATGAATTGTATTTGAAGTATAGTGAATTGTATTTCCTTTACATTGTTACTCAAGTTATACCAATAAAAAATGTATTACTCCGATGTGTCTCCTCCATGTGTTAGACGCCTCGTACAAAGTATGAAAGCCTTCGCATGACTGAGGTGGTCATTCCTAAACTTTAATATTGTGTATGGCGGACTACCATGTTTAGGGTATCCTTTGGGACGTGACACAACCGGTTGTTACAGTTTGCTCCAGATGCTTATTGGGACAGTGATGAGCTAAAGAGACAGACTTTCATGGCTAGATTAGAACCTCATTTCCAGAGGAGACTTACTGAATTTGAAGTCGATAACTTCGCGCTATGATAGAAAAAGCTCGAATCATTGAACGAGCAAGGAGACATGAAATTGAAAGGTATAAGAAGAAAGGACCAATTTTTGAGAAGAGAACATATGATGGTTTTATGGCAAGTCCTATGCATAAGAAGATTAAATTTTTCAAACCATCTAGTGTGAACGAAGGAGGAGAAATTGGGAAGAACAATGTTACATGTTGGACATGTAAGGGCTCTCATTATCCAAGGGAGTGTCCACAATTGCAACACAAATGTTACTATTGCGGAGAAAGTGGACACATGGAAAATAATTGTTCAAAAAGGAAGATTACAACCTGTTTTGTATGTAACAAAGTTGGCCATATATCAACCAACTGTCCATAGAAAATGAATACAATAGCTGGATCTTCACAGCCTAGAGGAATGGTTGGGGTTGTAGGACTGAAAAATCGAAATGCAAATACCAGCAAAGCTAGTACAACGGCTAGAGTCTTTGCTATGTATGGGAATTTGGTTGAGGATGTGGAGATGGAAGAGGAAGATGAAGAAAATACATGGGAAGAAGTTGATCCTAATGATTATAGTCTCATTGTAGGTATGTAGTTACATATTTGTTTACTTAAAGTTATTGTATTAGACACAAACACGATTAGATGCACAATAGAAGCCCTTATAAATTGAAAATAACATGAAATTAATAAATGATAAATAGGATCAATTCAAGTAAGAGATTAGACTGCGTATGTTTTGTTTGACACGGGAGCAACACATTCTTTCATAAATGCTGGATTAGTAAGGGTGTAGGATTACCAACCGAAACCATGAGTAAAGAATTGAGAGTTACTACGCAAACAGGAGACTTAGTGATAACACAAGAGATGATAAAGAGTTGTCCATTAAAGATTGGAAATCAGGAATCGATTGCTGATTTGATCATGATAGATATACAAAAATATGATATTATTTTGGGTATGACCTGGTTAACTACTGTAAAAGCGAAAATTGACTGTCGTCTCAAAATGATATCTTTTGTCAATAATCAAGGAGAAATAAAGGAATATAAGGGTGAGATACTCAAAGGAGTCGGAAATAGAATAACAACAATTGAAGAGGAAAATGAAGAAGATATGGGGTTAAACGATTGTATTCTTGGAACAACCGAGGGTGAATCCAAAGCATTAGATATTCATACTATCAAAACAGTGCGTGAATATCTGGATGTATTTCCAGATGAATTACCTGGATTGCCCCACACAGAGAAGTAGAATTTTCAATTGATTTGATACTTGGAACAGAACTAGTATCAAAAGCTCTGTATCACATGGCACCTATAGAATTGAAAGAATTAAAGGTGCAATTGCAAGAATTGTTGAATAAATGATTTATCAGAGCCAATGTTTCCTTATGGGGAGCACCAGTATTGTTTGTTAAGAAGAAAGATGGTTCAATGAGACTCTGTATCGATTATAGAGAATTAAACAGAGTGAATATCAAGAACAAATATCCTTTACCCAGAACTGATGATCTCTTTGATCAACTGAGAGGAGCAAAGGTATTATCTCGAATTGATTTAAAGTCAGGATATCATCAAGTTTGAATTAAGGTGGAGGATGTGCTAAAGACTGCATTCCAAACTAGGTATGGTCATTATGAATTTTTGGTCATGCCATTTGGACTAACCAATACACCTGCAGTTTTCATGAACTTGATTAACAGTATTTTTAGACCTTTGTTAGATATTTGTGTGATTGTTTTCATAGATGATATACTAGTATTGTATGCCTCGGAAAATTTCAATAAATAATTCCAAAATGAACTTCGAAAATAAACCTTAAAAATCACTCCAAATTAATACCGAACTTCGACTAGTTCTAAATCACGAACGAATCTAGAAATTTCTTAATCTTGAGAAAATAAGATTCCTTAAAAATAAAATAAGAACTCAACGGTCTTCAAATTCAAAACCACTACTTACGACAAATTCCATACTTAACTTTGAATTGTAAAATCGGGTAATATAGAATGCAAAAATAAATTATTAAAAAGGTAAATAACGATAAACCTTCAAAAATAAAACTCAATTCAAGAATTCTGAAAACGTTGAGAGATATTAAATACTTACAAAAATAAAATTTAAAAGAATTTTCTCAAATAAAAAATGTTGTATAAACATAAAACATCATTTTCCAAATTGGTAAAGATCTAAACCGGAAAATCACTCAGGAACCCTAAGTAGAATACAGTAGTCTAAGTCCGGCAATTCTGCACTCTTAGCCCTAGAGACCGAGGTGTGGTTTAAGTGTGTAGAATTGCTAGTAGTAATATAAGGTCGTTTTAAAAATATCAGATTGGTAAATTTTTAACCTATTTCGAACCCGTTCGGATAAGACTTCGAAAAGCGGGTCACAGGGCTCGAGATATCAAAAATATACCATGAATACCGTTAGAATCGTATTTTTATAAGGATTTCTAAAATATCAGTTTTATAATTTTTCAATAATAGAATTATCTGATTTTGCGATTTTATTCGTATTTTACTACCGGTAATTAATTAGTCTTTTGCACTATTCACTACTATTCGTTATACAATTTTATTATTCTTATAAATCCTTATATTTTTAGAAAAATAATTTTTATATTATAGAAAATTCTGTTTTTCTAAAATTTAGTTAGTTTCGGGTTTTTACGGATCAGTTTCTATTTAAAACTCAATACTAAAAATAAAATAAATTAATTTGATAATTAGAAAATATTTAAAAATATTTTTATTTTCATAAAATAAATTTTTAAAATTTTTCGAGTTATAAAAATATCATTTATAGATCATATTCGCGTATTTTGATCATACCGGTAACTTATTTGATAATTCACTAAAATAAATAAATTAATTATGTTATTTTTATTATGAAAAATGCTACAAATATTTGGAATGAATTTTCTATTTTATTTATTTTATTAAGAAAGTACTCTTACAACCCATACCTTTAAGTACACCTTTCACACATCACTTCTTTTTCACTTCAATCTTTCTACACTTCATTATATCACTTCATGGCAGATTTTGACCCTTTTTGCTGCCCTTTTGTCTCTTGAAATACCACAAGATTAATTAAAATAACCCTTTTTCAAATCTTTCTTCAAGAAACTACACATATCATTAATTACATTACAATTCCAAGTCAAAAACAAACCAAATTCCCTCCCTCTCGCTCTCTTGAATTCACGTGCAACCCTCCTTCCCAAATCTGCCTTTGTTTTATTTTTTTTCAATTAATACACTCCTCTCTCTCCATTTAATGCCTCTCATTTACTTCCTTTCATTCCTTTGAAACCCTACATCATTTACTCTCTCTTTTCCTCTCTTTTTTCTCTCTTTCTTTCTTCATTTTCTCTTGTTCTCACAAGAAAACCATGCTACCCCCATTCAATCTTTGAGCTCCCACACATATTTCTTCAAGATTCTTGGATGAAATTTTTATCCAAAGCTTCCATAGGTGATATAGGTAAAGTATAGTGAGAGTTTCATGTATCAAATGACTTTCCATAAGCTTAAAAGCTAAGGATGATGATGCCAAAATGAAACACTCCTCTTCTCCATGATTATTTTCTTGTATCATTATTATTTTCTTGCTAAAAGTAGTTATATTTTGTAGATCTAATTTTTCTTAAAGCTTTGATTTTGTTTATGCTTTAGATCTTGCTATATGAGTTATTATTTTGTTATGCTAATGATTTATGCATATATTCATCATTCACATAACTATCATAGTGTTCATGCATTTATAACTAGATTTAGTTGTTTTAATTCATAAATGCATTAGACTTTTGATTTATTTTCTTAAATAACTTCTAATAGCTTGATGATAGTAGAAAAGTTTTAGAAAGCTCAAGATCTATTTTAGTTTCAACAAAAATCATTTTTGGAAATTCGGATAAAAAGGGAACCATATTTAGAAAAGCTATTTTTCAACTTCAAAATATGTATTTTTCATTTAAAATGAAGGGCTTAAGGAATAGATATCATCAATGAATGATTTTGAGGAGTAATTTTGATCTATGAGTTTATAGTTTACTACAATGCATTTCTTTTATGTTCATGTTCATATTATGTGTAGATCTTAGATTTGAACTTGAATAATAATAGTGAAATTCGTATTTAGGCAAGACTCCTATTTAAAAACCACTTTCAAGTATCAAAATGAAATTTTTACTTGAGATAATGAAGGCTTAATGTACATATATCATCAAGACTTCATTTTTATGGTTCAAAGATGATTTTCGGAGATTAATTTTCAAAACAAAATTCTATTTCCGATTTAGGCCAAGGATAGTTTAAAAACATGTTTTCCAACTTAAAATGAAGTTTTTATTCAAGATATGAAAGGTCTTAAGATAGGTTATGTAAGGGATGAATTTCTATAAGTTTAGTTAGATTTTAGCAAAAGGTATGTCCAAAAATAAATTTTGTAAATTCGGATCTCAACAAAGACCAATTTTGAAAACCCATTTTTCAACTTCAAAACAAGACTTTTATTAAAGAAATGGAAGCCTTAAGGGGTAGGTTTGATTAGGAAATGGTTTTTGAAAGACTAAATGAGTTTTACAAAGAAAACAAACTCAAATGAATTTTTCAAAATTCGGATTTGAAAATAGCCACCATCTAAACACCTATTTCCAAATGCCAAAATGATAATTTTTATAGGAAAATGGAAGTCCTAGGGAATATATATAACAAAGACCAAGTTTTGACAAGGATAAGAGAGGTTTATCAAAATATAACCTTAGAACAACAAATGGTTTCCAAGAATAAGTTAAACAATGTTTTCATTCTTTAAAAATTTTGTAAAATTCGTACTTAAGCAAACCACCTATTTAAACACCTATTTTCTAACCCCAAAATGAAGGTTTTTATTGAAATAATGAAGAGGATGGTTATATAGGTCATCAAGGTTGAGTTTTGATAAAAGCAAGCATGATTTTACAAGAAGAAAAACTATTTTTCTTAAGTCTAGTAAAATTCAAAGTTTGCAAAGCAAAAGTTTTCAAAAGAATTCTTGATGCTATATGTATACATATAGGTAGATCATCTCATAACCTTCATAACAATAGCTTGTAGGTAATACATATATGCATGATGCATTTGTAGAAATAAAATAGGAAAATTTGAGTTGCTCGTCCTTTTAAGAAATTTGTAATAATGAGTAATGGCATGAAAACACTTACTTTCCAAACTCAAAATAGAAGTTTTATTAAAGAAATAAAGTCCTTAGCGGCCAGGTATGGTTGAGCCTTAATTTTCTAAGTATCAAAAAAATTTTCTTAAAGGAATCACCAAAAAAATAATTTTTACAAAATTCGAATTTTGGAATCAACCCTACTTGAAAACATGTTTACAAATTGTAAAATGAAAATTTTTATGTAGAAATGAAGGTCTTAAGTAATAGATATAATGAAGATTCAATTCTAACCTAGATAACTAAAATTCTTAAGAATTGATCCTAAAATACAAGTGAGTTATCAAAGTTAGGAAACTAGTTTTCTTAAAAGTAAATAGCCATGGAATCTTATAAATAAAAAGTTTCTAAAATCTCCTTTTAGAAAATATTGTCAAAAGCATGCATACATCAAGCTCATAACATGCATTCATGATAGGAAATCATCAACATTGCATGTATAGTTGATCTATGTAATAGGAACATTACAAACATTTACAAAACTATTTTTCGGAATTGGAATTTGCTACTGTTCTGATCTGATCCGATCTTTTCAAAGCTTCTAAGTTTTCAAAACTTAAATATGATATTAGAATTAGATAGATCTTTCGAAGTAGATAGAGATCTATATAATTTGCTAAATTCCGAGTTAAAACAACCAAGTTATGGCCGTTTTAAGTTGGAATTCCTTAGGACGAGAATTACGAATTTGATAGTTTGTACAAATAGTTTGGATTAGTTTGAGTTGAAATACTTTTAGAGTATTTCTTCCTTTTTAGGTGACTCTGAAATCGACGATTCCATACCACCGGATTACTTTTACTAAGAGACTGGTGATCCAATGGCCAAGTGAGTTTTCTTCTTATTTTGTTACCTTATTTGTGCTTGTAGCTAGTTGCATAAGAATTATAGGAACAAATAAAAGCCGATATGAATGGTGATGGGATAATCGATGAGATTTTGAAGTATGTATGCCAAGGAATACTAAAGCATATCAAAACCATGATTCGATTGGATAACTGCATTGTTCATATTATTCTATTTATGTGTATGATATTGGTTGGTCACTCTAAAGAATGTATGAATGATTTGACCTAAGTAAAAATTAAACTGGTCATGCATCGCACTGGACATGTTGCATTTGGTAGTGTGCTACTCTTACGCAGGTCGATCGATATGGTCCAAGGATTCGTTTGGATAATGAGACCCGGTATCAAAGCTCATTCATAGGGAACTAAGGCGTACCAGGAATGCATTCCATGTGTGAGCCTAGCCGAGTTGAGTGCTATGAGCCGAGGGGCTCGAGGACTAGCAACGGTCGTGTAGACTTTCTGTCACGCCCCGAAGGGTACCCTAAATGTGGTAGTCCGCCGTACACAATATTAAAGCCTAAGAATGACCACCTGAGTCACGCGAAGGCTTCATACTATATACAAGGTCTAACACATAGAGAGATACATTTTATATTGGTACACTTAAGTAACAATGTAAAGGAAATACAATTTACTATATTTCATATACAAATCACTACGCTTCATATACGAATCACTATACTTCAAAATACAAATCATTAAACCTCAATTACATTCATCCACAACTTCCCTACATAAACTATTACAAGGAAATCATAAAATCTAGCCAATAACTTCAAGCATTTATATATCCTGCCGGAATCCCGAAGTCATTCTCGCTTCAACCATCTCGGTCCCCACTTAGCACTCTTGAAATAACCTGTTCATTCAAACATCTATTGGGGTATAAGCTACACTAGCTTAGTGAGAATTCCCTTAATTCATACCATAACAAAAAGTTATAATCAATCATATGCTATGCATGAACAAACACGTGAGCAAGCAATTATGCATGGGTATCCGGAACCCACACACAGAACGGATTTACGCCCTCCGTATCTTGGGTTAGGAATGGTATTGAAGTCTACACGACCGCATCTAGTCCCCAGCCCTCGGCTCTTAGCACTCGACTCGGCTAGGCTCATCCAAGGAATGCATCCACATGTGCCTTAGTACCCCTGAATGAGCTCTGGTACCGGGCTCGTTATCCAAACGAGGCATCAACGACCATACCGATCGACCTGCGTAGGAGTAGCATGCTACCAAATGCAATATGTCCGATGCGATGCATGCCAATTTAATTTTTGCTTAGGTCAAAATATTCATACATTCTTTAGAGTGACCAACCAATATCATACATATAACAGAAATAATGTAAGCAGTGCATTATCCAATCGAATCGTGGTTTCGATATGCTTTAGTATTCTTTGGCATACATCCATCACAGTCTCATCATATATCCCATCCCCATTCATATCGATTTTTATCTTGTTCCTATAGTTCTAATGCAACTAGCTACAAGCACAAACAAGGTAACAAAATAAGGAGAAAACTCACTCGGCCATTGGATCACCGGTCTCTTAGTAATAGTAATCCGTGGTAGGGAATCGTCGATTTGATCACCTAAAAAGGAAGAAATACTTTAATAAGTATTTCAACTCAAACTAATCCAAACGATTTGATACGAACTATCAAATTCGCAATTCTCGTCCTAAGCGGAAATTCCAACTTAAAACGGCCATAACTTGGTCATTTTAACTTGGAATCTCGCAAATTATATATCGATTTCTATCTACTTCGAAAGATCTATCTAATTCTAATATTATTTTTAAGTTTTGAAAATATTTAGGTCATGAAACAGAGGGGTCAGATCTGATTGGTGACGATCTCCATTTGAAAATAGTTTTGTAATTGTTTGAAATGTTCCTACTATATAGATTAGCTATACATGCAATATGAATGATTTCCTAACATGAATGACATGAGATGAGCTTAATGTATGCATGATCTTGATGATTTTTGCTAAAAGGAAATTTTATAACTTTTTATTTTGCAAGACCATAATAACAACTACTTATGAAAAATCTAGTTTTCTAACTTTGATCATTTCCATTTGTTTTGGATTTGTTACTTAAGAAAATATAATTATTTTTGTTAAAATTGAGTCTTCATTATATATATTACTTATGACCTTCATTTCTACATAAAAATTTCCATTTTACACTTTGTAAACATGTTTTCAAGTAGGTTGATTCCAAAATCCGAATTTGGTAAAAATTGGTTTTTGAGTGATTCCTTTAAGTAAAAATCATTTGATATTTAGAAAATTAGGGCTCAATCATACATAACCACTAAGGACTTCATTCTTACACAAAAATTTGCATTTTACACTTTGTAAATATGTTTTCCAATATGATTTACTCAAAAATCCGAATTTTAGAAAATCCATTTTTGAATGATTCCTTTGGGAAAAACTTGTTTAATGCATTAAAATTTAAGACTTTATGGTACCTATTACTTAAGGACTCCATTCATTACATAAAACTTTCATTTTGAGCTTGGATAATAGGTGTTCTTATGGCCTTCATTCAAAATTACGAATTTCACAAATTGACTACTAACTCAAAATTTTCCATCTTGATTCTACTTTTTGTTTCACACATTACTCATATCCAAACTCATTTCAACTTGTAAAAATCACCACTTAATGATACCTATTACCTATACCCTTCATTTTTCACATAAAACATGAGTTTTTGAGTTGATATATGGGTTTTAAAAATTGGTCTTAGTTGGGATCCGAATTTACAAAATTTATTTTTGGTCATATCTTTTGATAAAATCTATCTAAACTTATGAAAATCCATTCCTTACATATCCTATCTTAAGAGCCTTTCATTTCTTAAATAAAAACTTCATTTTTGAGTTGGAAAACATGTTTTTAAAATATGCCTTGGCCAAAATCCGAAAATAAGATTTTTATTTTTATTGAAAATCACCTTTGATTCTTGTAAAAAGAAGTCTTGATGATATACATATATTAAGCCTTCATTATCTTAAGTAAAAATTACATTTTGATACTTGGAAAGTGGTTTTTAAATGGGGTCTTGCCAAAATACGAATTTCAAAATTTTTGTTCAAGTTCAAATCTAAGATCTACACATAATATGAACATACATCTAAATGAAACCCATGATAATAAACTTTAAACTCATAGATCTAGACTTTGCTCAACAAAATCTTTCATTTATGTTATCTATACCCTAAGCCCTTCATTTTAAATGAAAAATATACATTTTGAAGTTGAAAAACAACTTTTCTAAATATGGTTCCATTTTCATCCGAATTTTCAAAAATTTTTTGTTGAAAATAAAATAGATCTTGAGTTTTCTAACACATTCCTACTACCATCATGCTACTACAAGTTATCCATGAACATAAAACAAAGTCTAATGCATTTTATGAACTCAAAAACACTAGATCTAGTTTTCTATACTAGTTTTAAATGCATGAACACATGTGAATGAGGAATATATGCATAAATCATAAGCAATAACAAATATAATAACTCATATAGCAAGATCTATGGCATAAACAAAAATCAAAGCTACAAAAAGTTAGATCTACAAAATATAATAACTTTAAACAAGAAAATAATTATGATACAAGATAAAAATAATGGAGAAGAGAGTGTTTCATTTTTTGGCATCATCATCCTAAGCTTTTAAGCTTATGGAAGGTCATTTGATGCATGAAACCTTCATTACACTTTACCTATATCACCTATGGAAGCTTTGAGAAGAAGATTTGTTCAAAAATCTTTAAAAATATGTGTGGGAGCTCATGAAGAAGAAGGGGGCAGCTTGTGTTCTTGAGGAAACAAGAACTATGAAGAAGAAAAGAGAGGAAAATGAGAGAGAAAAGTTAATGAATGGTAAAGAGGAAAATGTGTAAATGAAAGAGAGAGAAAATGTGTAATAAATGAATGAAAGAAAGAAAAAAAAATAAAACCAAGGCAGCAAAAAAGATGTGCTGCACGTGAATCTTGGGGAGAGGAAGAGAGGGTTTTGTTGAATTTTGACTCAAAATTGAATTGTATAATTAATGTGTAATGTAACTTCTTTAAGAAGAGTGGAATATAATTAATTTAGTCAAAATAGGAGTAAATAAAGGACAATGGCAGCCATAAAGGAGTCAAAATCTGCCATGAATAGATATAATAAGTGTAAAAAGATTGAAGTGAAAAGAAGTGAATGTGTAAGGTGTACTTGAAAGTATGGGTAAAAGTACTTTCTTAATAAAATAAAATAAAATTAAAAATTTATTCCAAATATTTGTAGCAGATTTTTCATAATTAAAATTAAGTAATTATTTGAATTATTTTAGTATTTTAACAAATATGTTACCGGTATGATCAAAATACGAATATGGGCTATAATTGATATTTTTATAATCCGAAAAATTCTAAAAAATTATTTTATGAAAATAAAAATTTTTTAAATAATTTTCAATTATTAAATTAATTTATTTTATTTTTAGTATCGGTCTTAAACAGAATCTGATCCCGTAAAAGCCCGAACTAACTAAATTTTAGAAAAAACAAAATTTTCTATAATATATAAAATATTTATCTAAAAATATAAGGCTTTATAAGAATAATAAAGTCGTGTAATGAAATAGAAGTGAATAGTGCAAAAGACTAATTAGTTTCGGTAGTAATGAAAATACGATAAAAAGGTTATAACTGTAACTTTTATAACCTGAAAAATTATATAACTATATATTTGAAAATCTTATGAAATTACGAGTCTAACGGTACTAATGGTATATTTTTGATATCTCGAGCCGGACATGCTTTTCGAAGTCTGTATCCGAACGGGTTCGAAATAGGTCAAAAATTTACAATCGATATTTTTAAACAAACTTATATTACTACGGGATATTTACATCTTTAAACTACACCTCGGCCTCTAGTTAAGGGCGCTAGATTGCTGGACTTAAGTATTGTATTCCGATTAGGGTTTCCAGGTTATATCCTTGCCAAATTAGAAACTGATATTTTATGTTATACAACATATTTAATTTTGAAATTTATCTTAAATTTTATTTTTGTAAGTATTTAATATCTTTTAATATTTCGAAATTCTTGAATTGGTTTCATTTCCGAAAGTTAATTTATTTACTTTTTAATAATTTGTTTTTGGGTTCTATATTACCCGATTTTATAAGTCGGAGTTACGTATGGAATTTGTTGTACGTAGTGGTTTTGAATTGAAGTATGTTAGTTCTTACTTTGTTTTTAAGAATTCTTATTTTTCTCAAGATTCGGATTTTCTGGATTCGCTCGTGTTTTTGGACTAGTTGAAATTTGGTTTTAATTTGGGGTGATTTTTAGGGTTTATTTTCGAAGTTCATCTTAAAATTATTTTCTAAAATTTTTCGGGGCTTACACTTGCAATACCATCCCTAACTCAAGATATGGAGGGCGTAAATCCGTTCTGTGTGTAGGTTCCGGACACCCATACATAATTGTTTGCTCATGTGTTTATTCATGCATAGCATATGGATGATTTATAACTTCCTTGTTATGGTACGGAATTAAGGGAATTCTCACTAAGCTAGTGTAGCTTATACCCCTATAGATGTTTGAATGAAGAGTTATCTCAAAAATGCTAAGTGGGGACCGAGATGGTTGGAGCCGAGAATGACTTTGGGATTCCGGCAGGGAATAAGAATGCTTGAAGATATTAGCTAGGTTTTGTGAATTTCTTTGTAATAGTTTTATGTAGTGAAATCTTATGATGAATTGAAATTGAAGTATAATGATTTGTATCTGAAGTATAGTGAATTGTATTTCCTTTACATTGCTACTCAAGTCGTATCAATATAAAATGTATCACTCCGATGTGTCTCCTCTATGTGTTAGATGCCTTGTATATAGTGTGGAAGCTTTTGCGTGACGGAGGCGGTTATTCGTAGGCCTTAATATTGTGTACGACAGACTACCACGTTTAGGGTACCCTTCAGAGCGTGACAAGTATATTCGTTTACTGAAGAGCAACATGATGAGCACTTAAAGAGTGTATTGCAGATACTGAGAGACAATAAGTTGCATGCCAAACTGTCTAAATGCGAATTTTGGCTTAGAAGTATATCATTCCTTGGACATATTATTACGATGAAGGAATATCGGTTGATCCTGCAAAAGTTAAAGCTATTGTGGAATGGAAACGACCTGAAACTGTTATAGAAGTTAGGAGTTTCTTAGGATTAGCAGGGTATTATCGGAAATTTGTACAAGATTTCTCGAAGATTTCACGACCACTGACGCAATTGATAAAGAAAAATGAGAAATTTAAGTGGAATGATCAATGTGAATAAAGTTTCCAAGAATTAAAAAAGAGGTTAGTATCGACACCAATATTGGTTTTGCCTAATGACAAGGATCTATATACTGTCTACAGTGATGCATCTAGAAATGGTTTAGGATGTGTGCTATGCAAAACGAGAAGGCAATAGCATATGCTTCTAGACAATTAAAACCACATGATATAAATTTCGCCACTCATGATTTGGAGTTAGCTGCTATTGTATTTGCACTCAAGATTTGACGTCATTATCTGTATGGACAGAAATGTGAAATATATACGGATCACAAGAGTTTAAAGTATATATTTACACAAAAGGAGTTAAACATGAGACAAAGAAAATGGTTGGAATTAATTAAAGATTATGATCTGACTATCAATTATCATCCCGGCAAAATGAATGTTGTGGTTGATGCATTAAGTCGTAAAAATTATGGAGAAGTAGCCTCAATGTTGACGGAACAGAATGAACTCATCAAAGAATTTGAAAAATTAAACTTGGAGTTTTCAATGCAAGGTTTAGAAGCTGAATTAGGAAACTTGATTTTGGAGCCTACTTTACTCCAACGAATTAAGGAAGCTTAGAAAGAGGATATCGAAATCCAAGAGATTAAACGAGGAATATCCCAAGGAAAATATAATGATTTTCATGTGGATGATAAAGAAGTACTAATAATGAGTAAGAGATTGTGTGTGCCACACAATGAAAGCTTGATGAAAGAATTAATGCATGAAGCACATTATTCTGGATATTCTATGCATCCAAGAGAAACAAAGACGTACCAAGAGTTGAAAAGTGCATATTGGTGGTATGGAATGAAAAAGGATATTGCACAATTTGTTGCTAAGTGTGATGTGTGTCAAAGGGTAAAAGCTGAACACCAAAAACCCGGTGGATTGCTGAAACCGTTACCAATTCCAGAATGGAAATGTGATAAAATATCTATGGATTTTGTATGTTTATTACCTAAGACAAATACAGACTATGATGTTGTTTGGGTTATTGTGGATAGATTCATTAAATCAACTCATTTCTTGCCAATTAACATGACATATCCATTAGAAAAGTTGGCACGAATATATCTGAAGGAGACTGTGAGATTACATGGTGTATCGGCGGGTATAGTGTCAGATTGAGATCCACGGTTTGTTTCTAGATTTTGGCAAGGATTGCAAAAAGCCTTAGGAACACAACTAAAATTCAGTACGGCTTACCATTCTCAAACTGATGGGAAGACAGAGAGAACTATTCAAACCTTGGAAGACATGTTGAGATCTTGTATTTTGGAATTCAAAGGAAATTGGGATCAACACTTACCATTGGTAGAATTCGCTTACAATAACAGTTATCATTCGAGTATCGGAATGCCACCATATGAAGCATTATATGGTAGGAAATGTCGATCACCATTATTCTGGGATAATTTGGAGAAAGTAATGATTAGACCTGAATTGGTATAAGAGAAGATTGATAAGGTCATTGTGATAAAACGAAAAATGAAAGAAGCTCAAGACAGACAAAAGAGCTAGGCAGACTTAAAAAGAAAGGAATTAGAGTTTTCTGAAGGAGAACATATCTACCTAAAGATAAGTCCAATCAAAAGTCTTCACAATGGACAAACAAAAGGAAATTTGAGTCCTCGATATATTAGACCATTTGAGATATTGGAAAGAGTTGGAAATCTGGCATATCATCTAACATTGCCACCAAATTATCTGGTATACATAATGTTTTCCATGTATCAATACTAAGAAAGTATATACTAGATCCAGATAAAGTGGTTGAGTTGGAACCAATTAATTTGAAAGAGAACTTGACCTACGAGAAGTAACCTATTCAGATATTAGACAGAAAAGTGAAAACTCTCCAAAATAAAGAGATTCATTATGTCAAAGTATTATGGGATTTCCGAACTGAAGAAATGACTTGGGAATTAGAGGACGAGATCAGGAAAAGCTATCCTCATCTATTTAAAAATTCAGGTACGCATACAAGCTTTGGAGACAAAGCTTATTTTAAGGGGGAGAGAATGTAAACCCCGAGATTCTTCATACAAATAGAAATAGATGAAAATATAAAAATAGAAAGTAGAATGATAATATAGGACTCAATTAAGACCTTAGAATTAGACCACAAGTAGAAATTAGCTTGTATAGTTGTATATAATTTCAAACCCTAAAGAAAAGTTATCTAAATATTATTTAAGATTACTATTAAGATTTCATAGTGGGTATCAAAAACCCAAGATAAAGAAATAACCTAACTAAGATTTCAAATTTATTGAAAAGTAGATATTCGATAATGCTTATAGTTATAGATGAACCATTAGGATTATGAATACACAATAAAAACATAAACAGATGTATAATTAATAATCTAGACTCCAAATAAATATTTGGATCATACTATTGTTCTAGTTAGTAAATTCTTAAGCTATTGGAGCCTAAAACAAAATTGACCTATTAAGCTAATAAAACCCTAAATCACAGGAGATAAAATTCTAAAAATAATTTATCGCGTAAATTTTAAACCTAAAGTTGAACTTAATAACAATATAGAAAATTTGTAGAATTCTATATAAAGTTTTGGAGATAAAACTCTTGAATAATTGTCATATTTGTACCCGTTTAGCTTGATAAAATACCTTAAAACTAAGATGATCATCAACTAATAATTATTATATTAATATTTATACTTATAATATACATATACGGTGCATAATCTATACAGATTGTATGCCTTTCACAAGAAGAATGCATTGTCTCATGCCCTGAGGGGTATCCTAAACGTGGCAATTCGCCGTACACAATACTAAAGCCAAGGAATGACTACCTCAGTCACGCAAGGGCATCCATATCATATACAAGGCGTACATCACAACCAAAGGAACGCATCAGAGTAGCGCAATTTATATTGATAATAATTAAGTAACAAAGCAAAGAGAATACTTATCATAAAACATAAACATATTATATTACAATTCTTAGGGGTGTATCCCTCTACTGTCTTCAAATCAAAATAAGTACACTACTTATAATTTCTAAAACACTAACATAGCATACATTACATATAAAGAACCTTACAAAATTACTACTATCTTATCTTTCCATTTCCTCCATAGAAGCTTAACATCCTTTCATGACTTCCTTAACGTCATGATCCTCAATTTAAGCAATGGGTATACCTGTTTTAACAAAATCTATAGGGGCATAAGCTACAACTAACTTAGTGAGATATTCATTTTCATTGGCACCATGTTTTCAAACAAGTTCATTTAAATTTTCACACATATGCCATGCGTGTAATGCAACAGTCACGTTATTTACGCAAATATATAGTTATTCGGAAACCATATATAGAACGGATTTACCCCTCCGTATTGAAGGCTAGGGAATCGGTGATGAAGATTCTCGATCTTCTACTATTAGTCCTCAGGTCCCCACCCAAAGTGTTCGGTTGACTCGGCTCCGAACCTAGAGTCGCATTCCTCGGGCGATTTGAATTCTCTAGGAAGGAACATGGCCCGTGTCACAGCACGATAACAACCAATCCAACTCTACGTGTAGGAGTAGCAGCCTTCCGAAAGAGATGTGACTCGATGGATGCTATTGTAAGCTCCAGAAAATTTCAGTAAATAATTCCAAAATGAACTTTAAAAATAAACCCTAAAAATAACTCTAAATTAAAACTGAACTTTCACTAGTCTAAATCACAAACGAATCCAGAAATTTATTAATCTTGATAAAAATAAGAATTCTTAAAAATAAAATAAGAACTCAACATACTTCAAATCCAAAACCACTATGTATGACAAATTTCATAGTTAACTCTAACTTATAAAATTGGATAATATAGAACCCAAAAACAAATTATTAAAAAGTAAATAACAATTAACCTTCAGAAATAAAACTCAATTCAAGAATTCTGAAAACGTTGAGAGATATTAAATACTTACAAAAATAAAATTTAAAATAAATTTCTCAAATTAAATATGTTATATAAACATAAAATATCAGTTTCTAAATTGGCAAAGATCTAAACCAAAAAATCACCTAGAAACCCTAAGTGGAATATAGTAATTTAAGTTCGCCAATCTCGCGCTCTTAGCCCTAGGGACCAAGATGTTTAAGTGTATAGAATTGCTCGTAGTAATATAAGGTCACTTAAAAATATTATATTGGTAAATTTTTGATCTATTTCGAACCCATTCGGATACAGACTTTGAAAAGCGTGTCCTAGGGCTCGAGATATAAAAAATATACCATTAGTACAGTTAAACTCATATTTTCATAAGGATTTCAAAAAATCAGTTATATAATTTTTCGATAACTAGAAATATCTGATTTTGTAATTATATTCGTATTTTATTACTACGGTAATTAACTAGTCTTTTGGTAACTACTATTCATTATACAATTTTATTATTCTTATAAATCCTTATATTTTTAGATAAATATTTTATATATTATAGAAAATTCTGTTTTTCCAAAATTTAATTCGTTTCGAGTTTTTACGGGATCATATTTTGTTAAGACCCGATACTAAAAATAAAATAAATTAATTTAATAATTAAAAAATATTTGAAAAATATAGTTATTTTCATAAAATAATTTTTTAAAATTTTTTAGGTTATAAAAATATCATTTATAGCTCATATTTGTGTATTTTAATCATAACGGTAACATATTCGTTGAGATACTAAAATAATTCAAATAATTATTTAATTTTATTTATGAAAAATTATGCCACTCATTTAAAAATATTTTTGCTAATTTTAATTTTTATTTTTCTTAATAAAAAGTACTTTTTCCAACCCATACTTCAAGTACACTTCATTTGTCATTTCTACGCATTAATCAAGTTTTCTTTCACTCATTTCACACTCTATTTCCCCCACAATGGCAGCTGACCACACTCCTAATAATAGCCTCTTTTCTTTTATTTAATAATTTATTTAATGATTTAAAGCCTCTTTTAGTTAGCACATTAAATGATACAAGTTACACTTTTAAATTTCAAGTTACAAGACAATTTAATCTCTCTCTCTCTCTCTCTCTTGTTACAATTCACGTGAAGCCCCCCTAAAAATCTACCTTGTTTTATTTTTTTCTTCTTTCTTTCAATTAAATGCACTCCTTCTCTCTCTCTCTCTCTCTTTTCATTTACACCTTTTACCCTTTTCCATTCCTTACACTTTTCTCTAATTTTTCCTCTCTTTTTCCTCTTTCTTTCTTCTTTTGTTCTTGTTCTCACAAGAAAACAAGCTGCCCCTATTTCTTCTATAAGCTCCTACACATATTTCTTCAAGATTCTTTGATAAAACTCTTGTCCAAAGCTTCCATAGTGATATAAGTAAAGTATAGTGAGAGTTTCATGCATCAAATGACATTCCATAAGCTTAAAAGCTAAGGACGATGATATCAAAAATGAAACACTCCTCTTCTCTCTGATTATTATCTTGTATCATTATTATTTTCTTGCTAAAAGTAGTTATATTTTGTAGATCTAACTTTTTGTAGCTTTGATTTTTGTTTATGCTTTAGATCTTGTTATTTGAGTTATTATCTTTGTTATTGCTTATGATTTATGCATGTATTCATCATTCACATAACTATCTTAGTGTTCATGCATTTATAACTAGTGTAGTAAACTGATCTAGTGTTTTGAGTTCATAAATGCATTAGACTTTTGTTTTATGTTCATAAACAACTTGTAGTAGCATGATGATAGTAGGAAAGTTTTAGAAAGCTCAAGATCTATTGTATTTTCAACAAAAATCATTTTTGGAAATTCGGATAAAAGAAACCATATTTAAAAATGTTTTATTTTTCAACTTCAAAATGTGTATTTTTCATTAAAATGAAGGGCTTAGGGAATAG